>PVKU01003713.1:0-169415 GCA_004027475.1 Anoura caudifer
TTTTTTTTTGCTGTTTAGATGCATTTTCCTGATACCAGAATCTTTATTTATTAAGAGTTCATCTGCTCCTGCTGCTTTTTCTCTACCCAAAGAAGTTCTAATCCTCTGTTTTCGACAACATAATCATTTCCATAGCAACCAATTGTGAAGTTGCAAAGCTTCAAAGGATTAGACTTCAGGTGGGGAATAAGCAACAAGGGGCTGATGAACTTTGAAGAAATAAAAGGGGTGCCATTTACATGCAAATTTTAAAGGTGGAGGAGGGGAGTGGAGAGGCGCTGGGCAGAAATAAATGAATAATAAAGAAACAGTATTGTTTCATACAGACCTGAAAACCTTTTTTCTTTTGGGGAATTTACTGGGTCTTCGGATGCAGCTGTGGGTTGATGTGGTTTGTTTTGCTTCATTCATTCATTCCTTTCTGGTTTCATCGGACTGGATTTTTGACACCAAATCTGGCTATTAAAAAGGGAAAGTTTATGATGTCAGTGTCTTGTTGAATATACTCAGCGGGGAGTGATGGAGAGAGGATTTTGTGTGTGTGTGTGTGTGTGTGTGTGTGTGAATGTTTAAAGAAAGCTTCAAGAGGAATTTTCTAACCTTCATCCTGAATGTGGGATGAGCTTCTGGGCCTCCCCATTTCAGCAGAGGGAAGCAGGACACACACACACACACACACACACACACACACACACACACGGCATCATGAGGCTCCATACGCACAGAGGCTGTGAAAATACAATGATGGCTTCCAGGCTTCTAGAAATTTCAGCAGTAAAAGAAGGAACAAATCATTGTGATTCTCTGGTCACTTTGTTACCATTCACTTTTAGTCATATACTTTTTTTTAATGAGCAAAACCAATTTGCAATCTTTGAATTTTTGAGTCCAGAATTCAAACCTATCATTACTGAACAGCAAATGGGGTCCTACTGCCCACTGCCACCCTTGAGGTAAAATTCCAGGGGCAGAGGTTTGGTGATAAAGGAAAGGAGTGTTTGTTCAAAAGTTACACAATTTTGGAATGACAGCTTAGGCACATGAGTCTATCAAATAAGGCTAAACTCTTTATACAGCTTTAATCACTTAAGCCTATCAATTAAGGCTAAAATCTTTAACTCCTGAGTTCCCCCTCATTCCCCGTTAGTTTTAATTCTCTTATTTCTATAGTATTTGTTTATAAACTAAAATACCATAAGATACAAAAGTTACACAATTTTTGGAAGAAAGGCAGGCTTCTGCCTTCGAGCCTGCGCCCTCTAGAACACCCAGAGAAGAACAACCCTGCCCCCTCTGCCAGCCCAGCCCGATCCTAGGCTGCGCCCGGAGTTTCTCCTCCCGCCCAGAATGCTGTCCTTTGGGAAGCGCGGGCGGCTGCAGCACGATCATCAGGCGTCCTCAAGGAAGAGAGCCAGAGAGCCAGGCTCTGCCCTCCTTTTATTTTCAATCTTCCGGCCCATAATTCCATGCGCTCCAGAGGCCTTCAGCTTCTCAGCCAATCCTGCCCCAAACTGTTTACCTTTGCCTCGGACAACCTCCTCCTACGGGCTGTCCCTGCTCCTCCCCAGTGTCTGATCAGATCTTTCTGTGTCACTATCACTGACTTCTCATGTTTTGTAGAATGTTAGAGCGGTAAGAACACATGCAAATGAGTTAACCTAGGACTTGAATCAAAAAGAAATTGCGCTGGACGCAGTTACGCAGGCGAGGAAGATTTGATTCGAGACTATTGCATTAGTGGAGGGAGACTGAACTCAGCTCCCTTGAAACAAGGGATGAGAAGGCCGTTTGGTACTGGAGTGAGCTGGTGGAAAAGTACTGGGGGGCGGTAATGGGGGCGGTTGGTCAATGCGATCGGACCGTCTGTGCTTGCTGTTGTTGTTTATTGACGTTAGACTGCTACCCCTGCCACAGACACTGGGAGATAGGGGTGCTGCCTCTCGCAATAATTACATTTCAAAGGGATGACTCCCTATGTCTTGAGAAAGACATTTCTGGGTTGCCAAAGTGACAAGTGGCTGGAAGAATATTTGTGTACATTGTAAAAGGATAGAGAAAGAATTCAGAATTATAATGACCAGTTTCCAAAGTCAATGCTGCTGCGGACGGAGCACGTTGCACGATGTGTCAGCTGGTGAAACCCCACCTTCTTTTCCCACCAGATCCGAAGATTTCCAGCTTTATTAAGAAGAATTTGTTAACTACCTGTCCGGTACACCTTTTTTGTTTCACAGGTGAATAAAATAAAGCTGAGATGGAATAAAGTGAAGACAATCTGAAACTTCACCAGACTCCTGGAAAACAATAAATCTTTATTTTCAGAAATCCACTTAGTGAAGTGACTTATGGATGCCGCTCTTGTTTACCTGTGTGACAAGGTCAGACACAGACGCTCCAAATTTCCTTTCTTTGCCTCATGAGTGGTTGGCTGAACTGTCTTGATTTCATGATCCATTGGAACAAAATGCTTGGTAAGCAAACTTTAGTTACGCTTCTCTCTGACACTCCGGTCCCTGAACTTGACCGGCCCTGAGCCTGAGTGGACCTGCCACTCTTTCAGAGTCCATCTGGGACCCTCAGGGTACGGCATTCTCTGATCTTCGGTCCGCTCACACCAGGTTTTCTCCGTGCTCATCCCACTGCCCCACGACCCTTTACTTTTACCCTTGTTTGCTCTTCCCTATGAAAGAAAAGTCATTTTCTTTTTCTTTTTTCTTTAAAGATTGTATTTATTTATTTAGAGGGAGGGGAAGGGAGGGAGAAAGAGAGGGAGGGAGAGAAACAGTGATGTGTGAGAGAAACATTGATCAGTTGCCTCTTGCAGGCCCCGAGCTGGGGACCTGGCCTGCAGCCCAGTGCCCTGACCAGGACTGACCCTTCAGTTCGCAGGCCGGCGCTCAGTGCTCAGTCCACCGAGGCAGACAAGCCCCGCCTAACCTTTGAGACACTAGCGGCTGATGGGCGGAGCTTTCTCCCCCTTGCAGTGGTTCCGTGGCTGCCTTCCCCCTTGCAGTTATCCTCTAGAATAAAGTCTCCCCTAAATTCGCATTTGCTTAGATCGGACAGTGGCACGTACATGTTCAAACAGATTTGTTAAAAGTTTGAATTAACAACCTCAAATCCACTTCACCATTCTGCCCTTCCCCCGCCCCGCCCCGACGCAATTCTGTCATTCAGAGCCGAAGGCAGCGTGGTTAGTACAAAGGAAACTTCAGGCCTGATGAAAAAGTGAACGTAGGGTGTGTGGTCCTGAAGGCGGGGCTCCCTCAACCAGACCCGAGACAAAGGCTAACCCAAGTCATTTATTCAGGGGGTGATCCCGGGAAGCACCAGGAAGGGACTGGGTGAGTGGGACAGGGAGAGGGTGGGACGCTGATCGTGGGAGTGAGGAGGTTTCCTTATGGGGAAACCAAGGATTAATCCCCCTGGAAACTTCTGGGAAGTTCAAATCAATGAATAATAAAAATGCTGAATCTCATTAAAAATCAGTGAAATGATCATCACAACGAGCAGCCAGATCGTAAACATAAAATTAAAAATAAACAGAAAACCTCTGCCAATCATAACCGGGTTGAGGCAGCATGCCGGCTGCGGGGTGGGGAGGATTTACGCAACGGCTGTCAAGACTTCCCTAATTCTTAGAGACTACAATTGTGCATAATGTACGCGTAGCAAGTTCCCTCTAGAAATACAACTCAGAGAAACCCTTGCACGCCGCACACGCCGAGACCTGCAAAGGAGTTCACTGTGGCCTTGCGGGTGTAACGGAAATCGGAAGTCACTAAAATCCCCAGCAACAGGAGAACGGGCACGCTAATTATGGCGTTTTCATGCCTGACAACATTTAAAATGCATTTTGTGGCTAAATAAAAAAATGCATTAAAGTTTTAAAATATGTAACATATATATATATATTTGTATGTATATTATACACACACGGAACATGGAAGCTAAAATACATACACACCAAGTCCAGGCACCAGATTATAGGAGTAGCAGGGAGGGGAGTGGGGTCTGATGAGAGCACAAGAGGGCTTCATCTGCATCTGAATGTGTTATTTCCTCAAAAAACAAAAGGTGACGCGGACCAGTATTAAGATTTAAGGATGCTACATTGTCAGCAGTTGGGTTCTTATATTTGTTTATATTTTCTGTATGCTTGAAAGGTACAAAATGAGGTATGGAGCAGGGACTGTTTGTGGATGGGGACAGCCGCACAGCTATTTCTACTTGACAGGGAGTAGTGTTTTGGGGTAAAGGAATGGAAAGCCTTTTTGTTAGTCCTACACATCTTTCTGGGCAGGATGCACAGCCCACGCAGCTGAGAGTGAAACATCTCTAGGGTACAGTGTGGACCCCAGAGCGATGAACAGATTGGGGGAATCTGGGGATGGGACGAAGTCAGGGCAGCATGAACCTGAGCTGGCAACAAGAATATTTTGTTCAAGAAAAAAGACTTGATATTATTTTTCTGCAAAAAAAATAACATTAATTGCAGAAAAGGCTCCATCTGTCAGAATGATATTCATTAATGGATTAACAAGAAAATTTTCTTGCCAAAAAAACCACTTCAATTAAAATATTTCAGAGGAATCGTGAGAGCATTTTTCATTTTGGGAGGAGACTGAGAGACTTCTCTAAGAAAAGTAAGAATTTGGTCACTCTACTTTTTGTTCTAATAAATATTAAATTATACAAGTAAATTCCGGTAAAAATAATGCATCCACACCTAACATCATCGTTGAAATTAACTTGAGGCAAATATCTGCTTGGACAGCTGGCATATAAGAGAATAAACATTTACTTCAAAGTGTCCCAAGCACATTGGTTTTTCTTACATTAACTCCTTGACGAGTGATTCAGAAACAGAGGACCCCTGCGTAGGCCAGCAAGGAAAGGCTAAGGTGCCACAGGGACTGCTGGGGGCGCTGCAGACAGGGTGCTGGTATAAAACTCAGCCCACATTGGTACCGAAATCAGGTGGCTTGGAAGAAAACCACATGTTCGCTTTTGTCACCGAAGCATCTTGCTGAGGATGGGTGTGGTGACTCTCAGTCAGGGACTGCCTCGGTGCAGCCATGGCAGCGCAGGACCCGGTACAAACGGCTGGGTACGGGAAACGTTCCGCGTGACCACTAGACCCCTTCTCCAAACAATGCCAATGGAACTATCGCTTCAGCACATTACAGATGGCTATTGCAGAAATAAGAGCCCAAGAGGAAACTCCTTTGGACCTCGAGGGAACAAAGGGGGAAGCAACCACGTGTTTTATACTCAGCACGTGTCGGGAAACGAGCACGTTGCTTTATTGGCAGCATTGCATTGATTCTTTGTGGCAATTTTATAAGGTGCATGCTATTTTCCTATTCAGGAGTTGAAAAAAAAAAAGTGCAGTGGCAATCAGCATGCTGCGAACATTGCAGAGTGGGCCGGTGATGAAGAGGAGGTCAGGGCCGAGCCCCTGGTCTGCGTTCTTTTCTCCCTAGGACTGCTTCTTGGTGCGTTCTGTTTCGTATAATATTCAGAATGCACATACCTTTTTTAAAAAATCATGGGCCATACTTATAATACAGATATATCGTATTCAAGTTAACCTTTTTTTCTTTTTTTTTAAAGGGTCTTATTTGTTTAAAGGACCGTTGGCCATAAAAAGAAAAAAGAAGAAACATGAAAAGACTTTTCTAGGCCCCAGAAGCAGTGTCAACACAGGTGAGGTCCAGGACACTGGGGACAGAAGACCGCTGGTGACTGCTACAGCGTGAACAAAGAAGTGATGTCAGTATTCCCGTTTCTTCTGTCTTGATGTCCATGGAGAGAAACAAAAGACTCAGAGTGACCCTCTGGGTAACAGGAATAACAATGTAATAGAATAACATAATACATAAATATTCGTATGTTGTTATTAATACGCCGCACTAATAACAGTGGCACCCTTTCTCCTTTTTCCAAAGGCTATCTGGATATTGCCCTCCCGGAATTTCCCCTCCCCCGGCTCCTAGCCGCGTTTTGTACGGGGAGTAGTAGCTTTGGTGCTGAGAATTGGAGGAAGAAGCAGACTGACCTGGGAGGGTTAACAGAGGAGCAAAGCCAAGTGCAGCCGGTGGGGGTGAGGGCGTCCAGGAGTTCGAGGCAGGGTTCAGGAGTGAGAAGAAGCGCTTTGGGAATAACAACCATCCGTGTGAGAAGGGCAGTAACGGCCTCGGGATTTTTAATGAGGCTTTGCTGTATAATCAGGTGTCCTTGGCCTACCCACTCGTTGGCATTTTTATATCAGACTGTAGAAATATCATTAAGTTTCCTCCTAGACTGTTTTACTAGAAGTAAAACTCACATACTTCCACATGTCTATTTCAACATAAATTTTCAACTCTTACGAGTGGTTGTTTACAAATATGTTTTCCACATTTTCCCCAATGCATACCAGAATCCTCTGGCACTAGTGATGTTCATTAGGGAATCAAGGCTTTTTTGTCAGAAGTGGCTAAAAAAAGGTTCCAATAATTTAAGAAATATCTCTGACTTACTTTATCTTTAAAGTTGATTAAAAATGTATCTAAGTAGTCAAAATACTTTGTACATGAAAACCTGAAAGAAAAGGGAAGACATCCCCCTGCCTACAGATACAAATACCAATCTGTATATATGAGCGCAATTCTGCTTCAGTGAACTGAAAATTGCATGTGCTATATTTAATTGCGTTCAAAGGTTTGAATCATTTTTTTTTAAAAACATCAATACATCTTCAAAGAAACTGGTACAGGAAAAAATCAGACATGAAAAAGTCATTGAATTTCAACCAACAATTCATGACATAATTTCAGATGTGGAAGGAATTACCTGTAAGTTTTCTGGAAATTGAACTTTATCAGAGAAACACAAAGGATTATAAACAGTCTTAAGCTGTCTCATGGCCTCTAAAGAAACCTATCTGATCAGAAATACTCACATTTAGTTATGACTCCACCTGTGGACTTTCTAAAGGAAGCGTTTGGTTTCAGATCCAAACCGTCTTACTCTTTGTTGATTTTGCTTCTTAATATTTGAAAGATAAAGTGTGATTTATCAGCTACACATATTTTTAAGTTCATTTCAGTGACAGTCCTACAAAATCCCCAAACTACCTTCATTCAATCTTTGTGCTTACCTTATTTTTAAGGTTTTGTGAGGAATTGTTGAAAAGGAAGGAGAATCTGAACTGGGAATGAACAGTGGTAGGTTTGAGTGGGAACCTAGTCTCTTTTGACCATACATACAAATTAGTTTCTAGATTTTGAGAGCAGCTGCATAGCTTTGAAATGACCTTTGGCAAAAAAAAAAAAAAAAAAAAAAAAGTATGGTGAAAGTTGAAAATAAGGCAAAAAAGAGAGGTGGCATGTATTTTAATTGTTACATGGAGGTGAAGGGTAACCAAGGACTTTGGGTGTCCAACCTGTGGCCCATGGGTCACATGCAGTTCAGGATGGCTGTGAATGTGCCCAACAAAATCATAAATTTACTTAAAAACTGTTTTTTTTTTTTTTTTTGCTCATCAGTTTTTGTTAGTACTTGTGTATTTAACGTGCGGCCCAAGACAACTCCTCCTCTTCCAGTGTGGCCCAGAGATGCTAAAAGGTTGGACACCCCACAGTTGAAGTAGCTATTCACTCTTGACAAAGGGCTCAGACTTAGTGCAGCTAAACATTCACTCATAAAATTTGGGCCAGTAGAGATACAAATAATTTTTTTCTGATGTGACAGATGAGCCCCACATTTTATGGCTCTGTGGGATAGGTACCAGTTTTGTATCTAGTCTGGGAATCTTACCAGCCCATAAATAGTACAGCTTTTAAAATGCTCTTTGAATGAGTCATAACATTTCTTTGGTTCTCTGTTAATTAATGAGTTAAGTAAAATCTTTTTAAGTGGGATCATTTTATATTTGTGCAGGAGGCAGGATTCTCTCTTTCTGAAAATTATACTTTTGCTCTCCCCAGAACAGTTAAGATCAATGATAAAGGTAAGTCAAAATAATGACCCAAATAAAATTTTCTATAAAAAAGAAAGGTTTAAGATTGGATGGAAATTAAGGGGAATAAAAGGCCTGTTCCTTGAACAGGTGGGATAGTAATAGGGAAGCAAGAAAATTTGGTCACATTTGAACTTTACCACTAATGAAATTTTTAAGTTTCCGTCGGTCATTAATTATTCCACAATGTCCCAATTCTTTCAAAAGGGGGATAGCTAACACATGTAGCTCCACCTTTTCAAGGAAATGGAGAGAATGAAATCACGTTGGTCATGATAATGAAAGGATTAAGGATAATAGAAGTGGGATTCAATGAGTAAAATCCAAAAACATAAAGGAGCAATAGTACATTTCAAAGCTGGAGTTAATTTGTTGGGTGCTGCCTTTAAGTGTCAAAATACAGAAAACAAAACTCAAAAGAAGAAAACAATAAAAATAACTTGATGATTACCTTTAACTTTGAAGGAATTTAATTTAAGCTTCAAAGAACAAGAAAATATTTCCCATAAAATAATTTTTTTAAACAAACATTTGATATTTTAGCCACAAGTCTAAGAAAGAAGCTTTTGTATCAGACAAAAAAATTATTTCATCCCCCATATATTTTTGTCAAGGAGCTGGTCTTCATTATTTGTGGGCATTATGTGATTATATTTTATTAGGATAAGAACATGAGATTATTATTCCTGGCTGGAGTGGCTCAGTGGATTGAGCACAGGCCTGTGAACCCAAGCGTTGCCGGTTCAATTCCCAGTCAGGGCACATGCCTGGGTTGCAGGCCTGGTTGGGCCCCCAGTAAGGGGCACGCAAGAGGCAACCATACATTGATGTTCCTCTCCCTCTCTTTCTCCTTCCCTTCCCCTCTCTCTAAAAATAAATAAATAAAATCTTTAAAAACAAAACAAAACATGAGATTAGACTCCACCTTGAACATCCAAGGCGGTTCACACCAGAAGCACAGTCCCCAGGATGCTGGGGCACAGTGGACGAGGCCAACGCAGCGACGTGTAGACAGTGTCTCAGCAGAGAATGTGTCTTTCTGTGAAGCAGGGCAAGCAGGAGCAGGTGTGATATTTATATTTTTTTGAAGTACTAAGGGAAATAAGATCACATAAGCTTACATAAATAAATAAAACTTAACAAGCAGAGTGGTCATTTCTGTATTCTTAGGTAATATCTTTATGAATTTGTATCAAGACAGTAATATTTCAAGAGAGATGTTCATTCTAACCTCGAGTGTCTGAAAATGCCTCGGTATTGTCCTCATGCATGTAAAATATCTGGGTGAGTGAGGACAGGATTCTTCACCTCTAAACTGAACGTGTGGCACGATGGCCTGCTGGCCTTCAATGTCACAGAGGAGAGGGAGGAAACAGCACGTTTTGAAGGCAGACAGTTCCTGGGGAAGCGCAGCTGATCTCGATGTAAGAAATTTAGAATCAGGTTTGTCATTTGTTGAATGAAACAGTTGAGCTAAATGATCGCTCTGGAATAGTTCAGATCTCAAACTTTATATCTCAGGGCCATGTTCTAAATCACTCCAGAATGATTCGCATAGTAGCCTTTAAGTAAATGTTTAATGCATAACAGATGGATATTGGTCGGAAATTTCTCCTTAAGAAAACCTGGGTTGTGCCATGACCACGTGATTGCGTAGTAGATTTTGATGCTTTGAAATTATGAAAGAACATCAGACTGTCGTGTAAGGAATGCCTACTGATGTTTAAATATAAGCCAATATAGCTCCATGTAAGAGAAGACGTTAACTAAATTCTTATCAGTATTCGGAACTTTAGATTTTAGGGTATAAATTAGACTAAAAAAATAAAGTAAAATAAACCAAAAGAACACCTAGTGTTTTCTTTTCCCCGAGCTCACTGCTTGCTGGGTCAGGGCTTATTATTTTCATACCGCCGAGCTGGACGCCGATTCTGCCCCTGACTGGCAGGCCTATTTAACTTCTTTGCTCCTCTGTCTCTTCCTCTATGATGCACAGATCACAAAACCTGCTTCTGAATAATGTATATTAAATGAATAAAAAGAAGTGTCCAGTTCATATCAGGAACATCAGTGGTGCTTAAATAAATGACTTTTATAAATCTGTAAAGTGAGGGGGCATGCGTTATCATCAACATCTAAAGGATAACAAGATGGAGACCTTGAGTGATTTTGAGATTTTCAAAGAAATAGGAAGATGATATAAAACCGTACGCTGATTGGATCAAAGGCTTCCTGACTCTGGGGCCTTCGATGCTTCATTTTCCCATGATGTGTGGGAGGTTATGTCCTAGTACACACTCATATTATTAACCTTTATTTGTTCAGATCTGTCAGGATGTCATAAGAGAAGTTGTAACTATTAAATTGAAATGAAAGTTCAATACTTTTACTATTATAATTGCACTTTATTCTGGATAGTGCGCAACATACTTGTAAAAATAGAATAATCACACATTTGTTTGAACTCATAAAGAGCAAGGTTGCAGCAGAATATTAAGGGTTTTGATTCAGATATTAACAGCATATCAAAAATTGTAAGAGATGAGAAATATTCAAAGCAACAAATAAGTAATGTATGAACTTTTTTCCATGAATATAACTTCTATGTAGAGAACTCATGTGGGCAGCATGAATTTTAGATGCTCAATAAAGTAAGTGTAAATGGAAATATTGTTAAAGCTTACAAATTTCAAAAATAAAGAAGGAACCTAAAGAACATCTCAGGTATAAATAATACACATAACAAAAAGAAACAAAGTAAAAGGTGTACAAAAGTGGCCCGGTCCAAGGTAGTTTCTAACACTAAAAGACTATTAAAAAAAAAAAAAAAAAACAACCCAAAACATAAAGATATGGTATATCTTGTTTTTGTTTTGATTTCTGGGATTTTAAAAAATATGTATTTTGTTACTAGCTACAAAGTCCACCCAAACATCATCATTATTATCATCATCATAAAATCCCCCAATGGAAATCAAAGTATAGTTTTCAAATTTTTGTAAGTATACACCTCCAGTATATTTCACTGAGGCTAGATACTAGTTTATACTGCCTGTGTGTCAACACACAGAGCAGCAATAAGCAGGCTGAAGTGAAGAAACCCATCTGTCTGCAAGATCACAAGTGAAACATGAACAGTGGGAGGTCTCAGACCTATTGAAAGAGCTTCATGAACTTTGAAAACCATTGCCTGTGGATTGTGGAGTGCTGTCTCTGGAACACTCTGAATTATTTTCTAAATGTTGACAGTTCTAAAAATATTTTAGCATAACTGTACTTTACTTTAAACATACTTTAGTTTATATATTTTGTAGAGCAAACGTACTTTAATGAAAAACATACTTTCAATTATGTTATTTTCTGCAGCAGCAACAGAAAGATTTTTCTTCAATGTGCCCATAGACGTTGGGACTCCCTGCCAGTTGAAGGCAAAAGTGCTGGAACTTTCTTGTTGAGCTGAGGAGGGTTTGCTGATGTCGCCAGCACAAGAGAGCTAGGGCAAGGGATTAATTTGTGTCGCCTTGGAGGGACCATATGGCCCTGGTTTTGTCCTTGAGTCGCCTTTAGTACGAGAGAGCGAACAAATATAACGTGCTCTGTACTTGGAAGGTAGACCTCTGTGTTTCGTTTTGGTGCCCAGAGAATTCCTAAGGACCTAGACGCTGGAGGAGAGAAAGGTCATGTGAAAAGCTGTTTTGCCACACCGTGGGAGTTCTTACTTCCACCCTGGGTTTATGAGATGCCAGTCTGAAATCTGTAAGCAGGGAAGAAGCTGAAAGAAGCCTCAAGGATGGAGTCAACCACAAAAACACTATGACAGTGCCATTAGAAAGCCAAAGGTAGCCCTGGCCGGTGTGGCTCGGTTCGTTGGAGCGTTGTCCTGCACACCAAAGGATTAGGGGTTTGATTGTCATTCAGTTCGCATACCTAGGTTGCAGGTTCGATCCCAGGTCAGGGTGAGTATGGGAAGCAAATGGTCAATGTTTTTCTCTATCTCTCTCAAATCAATAAACGTATTTTGTTTAAAGAAAGCAAGAGACACTTTTATGAGCCAAGCTGAATGGAAAACAACTGTTTTCAGCCTGATGAGGAACACGCAGTGTTAAAGTACTGATTTATAAATGATCAGGTTTGTAAATAAAGTGTAAGATTTTTGTCCTTCCAGTTGTAGTATAAATTGCTGGTAATTTTTTATTTAAACTATGTAAATATAAGATTTTTTAAATTAAAAAATTGTAGATGACAAACATAACTCAAATTCCTTAAATAACGAGACCATAGGATCTCTGAGCTAGAAAAAATTGTCAATGAAAGCATTATGAAGTAGAAGTTGAGAAGTTTTAAAGCTTGTCTAGGTTAAGATATTCATCTTATTTCCAAATTTCCTTCACACTCTCACCTTGGGCATTATGGAGGGGAATTCCAGACTCCTGGCCAGCAACCTTCCTCAGCAAGATGTTTTTTCTGCTTTTGGGCTCAGATTTTGTATGGCTCTGCATGATTGGTTCCTTAGGTCTTTATTTAAATGACTTGAAGAAGAGATAGTTGACATGTTCTGTGGAAGAAACCTTTGTAAATCTGAAGTCTATAATGAAAATGTTGTGTCTGTATGTATTCCATCTAAATGCACACATTTTCCCATTACTGTACCCAGGTAGTTCTTAAAGGAGGAAATCATGCAGAAAAGAAAAGATTTTTTAGAATCAGATGGACTTTTTGGATAGCAGCTCTTATAGATGGAGCAAAGGATAAGAGAATAATAATGTAAAAATGCAGCTATGGCTTGTCATACAGAAATATTAGAAAATCAAAGTCACATGTTACCTGGGAAATATAGGAGGGATTGAATAATAATAATGACATGGAAGTATGTTAAAGCTAAGTGAAATTAACTGAAGGCTCAACAAACCTTAGGAACTGAGGTCTGATGTTAGATAGTTTTGGTTCAAATCCTGGCTCCACTATCTGGCAAAACAATACAAATTTGGCAAAAGAATACACACTTTAAGCCTCTATTTATGTATGTGTACAGTAGAGATGATGTTTAGCCTATAAATGAGATAATGCATGTGAATTGTGTAATGCAGTGCCTGGAATATCAGAAAAGTTCAAAAATGTTAACGTAGCCAAGAATATTCTAAGTGCTTTACCTCAGGTAGTCATCACAGCAGTACATTGAGGAAGGTGTTATTGTCACTCTCCCCACATTCTCAGTGAGGAAACTGGACCAGAGAGAGGCTGAAGACTTGTCCAAGGTCACAAAGTAGCACTTGGGGAGGTTGTGATTTGAGCCCAATATTCTTTACAAACTTTTAACTATGATGATAAAAGCTACAATGATAAAAGTCATAGATTCACATGCCTGCAAGGGCAGACTTGGAATCAAAGTTCTGGATTATAGACTTTGCTCTTCTTCAGTCACTTTGTGAATTAGGACACATTTCTTAACAACTTGGTGTATTTCTTCACCTATGGATATAATGGTGTGGATGGAATATTCTCCAAATTTTCTTCAGTTCTAAAATTCCCATATAGCTATGGTTTTACTTAGTCCTTTTTTCCCCTCATCAAAATTAACACCATTGTCCCAAGTTGCCTTTTGGGTACTTTGGTATAAAGTTGTAAAAGTCAAAAATTTAGAGGAAATAATTTGAATGGTGACAAATTATCAAGCAAATTCTATTACACCTTGGAATATTGTCTGAGTGCTATATTTATTGTGTTTGTGCTGATTTATTTAGAATATTCTAGTTAAACAGTCTGATGTGTAGATTCACTGAAAAAGTTAAACTGTATTTGTATGGACAATATCATCTGGCTATTTACCTACTGACTTAGAGAATTATTGATGTTTAAAGACAGGTGATGTGATCTGTTAGGAGTTAAACCATAGACCTACTGCTCTTGAGTGAATACTGTATAAATATCAGCTAGCTCAATACTCTGGCCTTTACTCTGGTTAGTTCAGCCCTCAAGGTCAAGTATCTGGTGCTTTTTACTCCCCTCCCCGAGGACCCTGATCCCCTACCAAAAAACAAGACTTGCCTAAAACAAGACTTGCTCATCTTGCCTAAGAGTGTGGCACTGCCCAGTTTTGAACTGGCCTTCCTGCGGGATGCTAGGTAATGTGACACAGAGCAATGAATGAGAATCAAGGGAAATAGAGGCTAGATATTCCCTTGGATAAATAAGGTAAACTGTTACCAGTGGTATCAATAAAAAAGGATAAAGATATGGAGTTAAAGAATGTGTGTGAATAACATCTTCCTGATTTTTTTCTTCATCAGAATAGGATGGAACCAAACTGAACTGTTGGGATAGATTTGGCTAAGATAAAATAGAGTTTGTAGACTTCTATGCTGTTTTTATTATTCTTGACTAATTAAAATAATATGGTGTTTGTAAACTTAAGTTCTCAATCCCCTGATTCATTTAAAAATTTGTGTTTATGCCTACCTTTCTAGGGTCTAGGAATAGAGCAGAGAATGAAATAGAGTCCTGTCCCCATGAACCTTGCTTGTGTTAGATGGTCAGAAGTGCTACAGGGAAATATAAAGCAAAGAAGATGGTAGGAAGCATCAGGGAGGAGCAGACACATGCAGGGGAGACCGAACTGCTACACTGACATTTGAGCAAAGACCCTGAGGAGGGAAGAGAGTAAGTCTTGTAAATGAGAGAGTCTGAGGCAGAGGAAACGAGCAATGTGAAATGGAGCTCTGGGGAGGAATGTTCGAGGACAAGAATGCCACTGTTGGTGGGCTTGAATGGTAAAGGGAAGGGCAGGAGAGGATTAGGTTGGAGTGGGGGACTAAACTGTGTGGGACCTACTGGGAGGCTCTTTGGATGACCAGGTTTTGTTTTGCATGAAAAGGAAATCCACTGGAGTATGTTACACAGAGGAGTGAGATACTTCGACCCATATTTAACGAGATCATTTCAGTTGCTGGTTTAAGAATAGATGGGAGGGGGAAAGGGTAGACCCAGGAAGAGATCAGTTCAGGAGGCTGCAATAACTCACATGGGAAATAATGGAAGCTCAGCTCATTTGGCTCTAATTCTGTATTCTGAAAGACCATCAATTTATTGCTCCTCCTAAAACTTTTTTCTTTCTAGTCACTTGTGATGGCCATGGTCCACACCTTCCCCTCATCCACTCCAAGGTACATGGTTCATGCTTGCAATTTCTCCTTTATGCTCTCTCCTGTACTTGTCTGGAAGAAGCTCAATCCTGGTAAAAAGTCATCCCTCTGCTTTCCTCCTAACACTTTATCTCTGGTACCCAGAACATGTTCTGGCAAGACCTAGGGGCTCTATAAATATTTGATGGCTGAAGAAAGATGGGTACTTGGTGGATGGAATTATGCAGTTATGTAAGGCTGTTCTTGAATCTTTAATTCTCTCCAGGATGTCCAGAATCACTTAGGGTGATATGGGAGGGACCAGAGAATAGCAGTTACTACCCTCTGGGTCTGTTAATTTTTATATGTCTTCCAACTGCGGCTCCCTCCACAAGGGCTCCTGCCAAGGAGCTGTCTCAGCAGTTCATCTCACTTCTATTGGCAGCAGCTTCCTGGGGTATCTTGGGCTGATAATGGTGACAGTTCTGAGGAATTTCTAGTAAAAAAGCGTGGTGTTTCTGGTGTGCATCCAGGAACATTCCCCTTGTCACAAAGCTCGTGGCCACAGTAAATCAGCACAGTTCCATGTTCCTTGAGGGCAGCTCTGGTTTTTTGAAAGGTAAGTAATTTTTTTCAATAGCTTGCCTTCCAAGAAAATTCTCTAAGTTCCCCAAAGTGCTGTAGAGAAAGCAATGAGTATAATAGCAAAACACACAGCCGCATTCCAATCTGTTTTCTCCATTCAATTTGAGAGAGGGTGACCTTTCATGCTTTCGTGGGGGTCTTTACAGATCATGATATGTGGAGCCTGTCACTCCTTTCTGGCACCACCTAAACCCAGGTAAGCGCCACTGCTGTTCCCTACGTCTCTGTCCATAGGTCTCAAGAACTTAAGTTTCAGCAATAGTCTGGAGTAGAGCATTCCTCTTTCTCTAATCTCCCTTCCACTAAGTTATAATGCAAATGGAACTGTATTTGTTAGCTCCATGTTCATTTAATACACACACACACACACACACACACACACACACACACACACATATAGTCTGGCCAGAAAAAGTCCAACCATTGGTAATATAATGAATGAGAACAGTTTGTGTGACATTGATGTGGCCTGGCAGCCAAGGAGAATGGACTGGAATATGTATGCATGAACAATGACAACTTCACTGTACTAGTCAGTGGGGGCAGCAGACGCTGTTGAGTGAGTATGTGTACTGTGTGGCTGTCACACTGAGAATGATTGAGTGAGTAGAGCAACCTATCTGCATCAAATTTTGCGTTAAGCTTGAACATTCCTCCACAGAAACTATATGGATGATTCAGAAGGCCACAGCTATGGGCAACTGGTGATTGGCAGCTTCCTCATAACAATGTGCTCACTCATACATCATGTCTCTTGCAAAGTTTTTTGGTGAAACATCAAATCATCCAGGTGACTCAACTCTTGCTACAGCCCACATTTGGCACCCTGTGACTTCTGGCTTTTCCCAAAACTAAAATCACTTTTGCAAGAGAAGAGATTTTAGACCTTTGATGAGATTCAGGAAAATACGATGGGGCAGCTGATGGCAATTGGGAGAACTGTGTGAGATCCCAAGGTGCCTACTTTGGAGGGGACTGAGACATCTTTGTCATATGTACAATGTTTCTTGTATCTTCAATAAATGTTTCTTTTTCATAGTATATGGATGGATAACTTCTGGACAGACCTCATATATAAATACATTAGAAATTGTCCATCACAGGTAAAAAAAAAAAGTTTGAGCATCTCTTCCTCCTTTAGATCAGAGCAGTTTCTCAAATTTTCCTGGTTAAAGAATCCCCTCAGATACTTGTTAAAAATCTGAACAAACTCAAACAAAACACAGAAGTTTAGGCTCCTCCCCTAGGTTATTTTTTGGGGAAGTAGAGTTGGGAGACAGCTGTCTTAACAATAGTCACAAATGATTCAGATAACCAGGCAAATCTGAGAAGTTCTAGATTAGAAAAGAGGAAAGCTGTCATTTGGATCCCATATTTCATTTTCTCATTCACTCCCTCTGTCTGGTGAGTGGAAAAGCTGTGCCTTCTTTCCTTCCTGGTGGTTCTCTCCTGGAACATGGAACAAGGCTAAAAAATGAGTAAAAAGTGAATGACCAGAGCAAAAGAAAAAAATGATAGTCAATGGTTAAATATCTCAGAAGCTCACTTTCAACCCTAGATAAACGTGGACTCACTGCTGTCTTCCCCAGTTTGGGCTGCCACAGCAGAAGTACCACACCAGGAGGCTCATAAACAGCACATGTTCATCTCTCACGGTTTGGAGGCTGGAGGTCCAAGATCAAGGTGCCTGCAGATTTGATGTCCGGGAAGGACTTGCTTCCTGGTTCATAGATGGCGTTTTCCGCCGTGTTCTCACACGGAGGGAGGGGTGAGGGAGCTCTCTGAGGTCTCCGTTACAAGGACACCAATCCCATTCATAGATGTAAGTAATCTCTGTATATGTGTATTCAATGAATATTCATTAATTATATGCATATATATGTATATACATATGTATATGCAGGCACCCAAAACAGATAGTATCTAAATAATAATTATTGTGTGTATTGTTTTCACAGAGCTTCCTACCTATAATATTACTTCATTTATTTAACCCTTGTAAGACCCTTCTTAGGGAGGAATTATACTTTGTTCATTTTCAAAGGTGAAGAAGACCCAGTCTTAGGGGTCCGCCCAAAGGTGACACAGTCTAGCAAGCAGCTGAGCCAGGATGCGAATGCTCCTGTTTGGAGCTTGAAGTCGGTGCTCGGTCCTTGGTAATGTGCTGCTAGTCTCTTGTGATGTAACATTGTCTTAGGGTTGGTCACAAGGAAGCTCTGAACAAGAGTCAAATAAAGTCTTCTTTGCGGAAGATAGTACAGAAAGCAGTAAGAATAGGTAAAATTTTCCACTTTGCACACGTGTTCGGGAGCTGTCCGTGTTTCCAGACCGCAATTTACAGGTGTGCGTGATGAACACAATGTATTATCTTTGGTTTCCTTAGTCAAGGGAGTTAAATAGACTTGTTTTTGTACCATCTTTCTGCAGGTTAGCAAGGAAATTGAAAGGTGAAATTATATAAACTAATTTAGACTCTTCTGATGCATATTTAGGTATGTCAGTGTTTACTGATTAATAAATTAGACACAAGTTAGTTTAAATGAAGCAAATTGCTCACCTATTCATTTAATTTTAAATCCTGAACTACCTTTCTATATTTAAGGCAGAGACACAAAGAATAGGGCACAGACAGAGGACTAGGAAAAGAGAAAAATGGGGTAATGCAAAGAATAAATCGAGAGAATTCCTTGAAATAGATTTTTACAAGATATACATGTGATTATTAGACATGTTTTCCCTAAATAATTTTTAACAAATTATTTAATTGTGTTACATTGATAGTTCAAGTGCCAATGAAAATATCCCATTAGACTGAGCTAATTAAATCTTAATTTAACATCACCACGTTGGCCTCTCAGTGAAAGACGACACCTGTGAAATCGATCACCTCAGGGACACACTCTGGCTTTTGTGGGCTCTTGGCGCTTTGACCTTCATGGGCACCCACCTCCAAAAAATATTGGAAATTATATTTATGACTATTATTATAAAGACCAATGTGTTAGGGTTATACACTAAAATGTTTCCATTGACCTAAGCATTCAATGCTTTTTCTCTGCTGGAAAAAAGCGGGCCTCTAGACACTGGATGGTACCGATAAACACCACGGAGACGCGTCGTGCATTTCCCGGTCCCTTCCAGTCACCATCGCCACCCTCATCATTTACTGCTACGTTATTATAGAGATAATTGTGTTACAATATATTAAAACATTTTCATAGATCTAAAAATACTTTTGTTTTCTTCTGATTTTCAAAGAAGTGAAGACATTGTATGGGTCTCTAAAAGGATCCTGGGCCTTATGGGTAAAGGGGCTCCGAACACCTCACCTCGGAGAGCTGCCGCCAGTACGACGTCTTCCGAGTCCCCCAAACACGGAGGGGTCTTTCCCTAGCCTGTTTTTGTGCCTTTAAGGCCTTGCACCCTCTTCGGTGGCTGGCAAATACCTACTCAACCATGGCGACTCACCTCAACTTTTATTACTTTGTTGAAGTATTTGTTTAATCTCCAAGTACAATTATTCATACTAAGATGTGTCTTGGAACTTTGTTTGCAACTTCAAAGAATTAAAGAGAAACCTAAACACCTAAACACTATTATACATACCTTATCTTATTGCTGACCACATTTGTTTTTTGATAAACTTTATTTTAGGATAATTTTCAAAGTACTGCAAAATTGCAAAGATGCAGCATTTCCCCCTACCCTTCAGTTTTCAGCTGCTCCTGATATTATCACTGTGGTGACTTTGTCAAATCTAAGAAACCAACATTTGTATTTTACTCTTAACTAAACTTCAGACTTGATTCTGATTGCATCAGGTTTTCTAAAAACGTCTTTTTCTTTCCCTCAGTTTCAGGACCCTGTCCAGGAATTCATATCGCATTTAGTTGTCACCTCTTACTTGTTTCTCTAATCCCCCTGCTCTAAGACCAGTGCTTGGTGTGAAGAAATACTAAATCAAAGTTTTGAAATGCGTACTCAGTGACTTGTTCACTCTTTTTATTTTGTAGCCATTTTCAGAGGCCTGCCATGTTTAATATGTTCACACAAAGAAAGTAGTTGGCGAGTCACAGACTTTTACTTAAGCCGATAAATGGTTATCCTTTGTGGTAAGTACAAATGAGACTCAAATTAATGCCCTTCCTGTGTATGGACATTAGTCCAACTTGATCTTTATAGAATGTAGACTTACTGAGGCTGTAATTGAAACCCTGCCTCTTAACGGTGCCCTCAGGGTCTGTCCTGGGATTTCTCATTCATCAGATGTTAATTCCTTCACTAGCAGGTACTCTGGAGTGTTCTGGGCTTATGGTGATCCTGGCCTAGCAATGTGTCACGTTGGGGAAGCAATGCGGTGGATAAAAGAGACAGTGGTACAGACAGACTCCAGATGAAAGAACTGATAGAGATAATACGAGGTTTGCCCCAAAGAGCAAGGCTCCAAAGGGGAGCATATCGGTCCCCTGGTCAACAGGGGAATATGCACATAAATTATGGAACATTCATTTAGTGGATGATTAAACAATCATCATAATTTTTGTTTAAAAAGTAATTTTAATGGCTTAAGTTTTTGCTTTTTTGAAACAGATACATAATATTTACAGGAAAAAATGTTAACATAGACATGCAAAAGTAGAACAGAGAGAATACCCCGAACCCCTCCAGTTCCTCTTCCCGTTGACATGGATGGTATCTAAGAGAGACAGACAGACTGACAGTGTCAGAACAGAGGGACCGACGAAATGTGTGTATGCTGGTCTTCAACAAGACTGAACTGTTTCATACACAATGTTTTACAGTATTCTAAATTATGTCCAAGCAATACACTTACTTTTCAGTATTCAACTTATTCCAAATAATTAAGTTTTGTTGAAAGTTTAGATGTTTCAGATTTCCAATCTTATACATAGTGTACAACCAAATAATGGTTAAAATCAATTTGAGTTAAAAAAATATAGCGAGGCATTTTTAAAGTGACAAACATGTTTAAATATTTAACATTCTATTTAGTATTATAAACTACGTGTGTTTAAAATCAATGTTTGTTGTTTAATGTTTTGATTTTAATGTTGAATATTTAAATTGAAGGTATTTTTAAAATCTTATGGTGGACCTAAATTAACACCAGTTGAAAGAACAATGACCAATGTATTTATTTTCAATTTGTCTTCAGCTTCATAAAATTCTTCTTGTTTCTCCTCTTGCAATTGGCCTGTTACCCTCTTTTTTCTTTATCGCTGTTTTATCATATATTCATTAATTACTACTATAAGATTCTTTAAACAAATAACAATATAATAACAACAGTAATAATACCCATTTAGTATTATACTTATTAAATTGTAAAGGACTGGGCTAAACTTGCATAATTTATACAATAACTCTCTGGTGTTGTTGATCTCATAACTTCCCAAAGGTCACAGAGCCTTAAATGACCCGGAAATTAATACTGAGGCCTCTTGGTCCACGCAAGCCCAGGCTTTGTTGCCTCTCTTCTCCCTGCCCCCACAGCCTCATCGGAGATGCGTTTTCTACCCATTTGTCATCTGTTGCGATGTGGCGTGTGGCTCAGACAGTGTGCTGCAGGCTGCTGAGCCCAGCTCCTGGCTGTTTTACCTCTCATCTCGTATCGCAGCCAATCCCATTCTCTCCACTTTTCACAGGGCCAAGACATCACATAAACTCTGAAGACAAAACTAGACTAGGGGAGGTTCTACTGTTTAGTAAAAATGTCCTTAATAATTTTCAGCCTCAATTCCTTAGTCTGTGAAATGGAAATAGTAATGTTGCTTTCACTGTCCACCTTGGCAGGACTTAATCTGAGGACTCACGCAAAGCACCCCCTCACGCAGGCTGGATGTGTGCTTCTCAGCTACTCGTACTAGTTTCCTTTTGCTGCTGAAACGAATGACCGCTAACTCCCTAGCTTAAAACGACACACATCTATTATCTTTGTAGTTCTCGTTTTGGAGTCAGAGGTACCAAGTTGGTCTCAGGGAGGCTAAAATCAAGCTGTCTGCAGGGCTGTGTTCCTTCTGAGTCTCTGGGGACACTCCAGGCCTTGTGTTTTCTAATTCCCTGGGCTTGTAACCATGACTCTGACCTCTGCCTCCATTGTAACATCTTTCCCTCTGACTGTCTTTCTTTTTCCCTTCTAAGCATTACACTGGGTTTACCCACATGATCCAAGGTAATCTCTCCATCTATTGCAAAGGTCTTTATTTTTTGCCAGATAGGGTAACATACACACAGGTTCCAGTGGTTAGGGTATGGACGACTTTGGAAGCCACAGTACACCTCTCCCCTCCCCGCTAAAACACCAATCAAATGTCATCATTTGCCATCTTAGAACTTTCACACATACACACACACACACACACACTTGCATGCATGCATGCAGATACCCATTTGATGGATTTCTAATATCTGTAGACGAAAACTCCATATCTTTTAGCATAAAATGGAGATCCTTCAGTGGTGCAGTTCATTCATAGTCTTTTGTAATTGACTTCTCTCACTTCTTCACCCTCCATTCCCAGCATTTTTTCCATCCATACCAGCCATGTGTTGTTGTCTGACAAAAACTTTAAAGCCTTTGCTTATATTTTTTTATGAGCTTGGAATCTCTCCCTCTTCCACTCTACTCCCATAGACAGTCTTCAAGAATTAGTTAAAAAATCTTTTTAGTTCGATGTCGTCCCATTTGTTTATTTTTGTCTTTTGTTTTCCTTGCCTGGGGAGATACAGCTGATAAAATATTGCTACAGGCAATGTCTTGGATTTTGCTGCCTATGTTTTCTTCTATGTTTTTATGGTTTGGGGTCTAACATTTAAATCTTTAATCCAGTTTGACTTTATTCTTGTGTGTGGTGTAAGGAGGTGGTCTGGTTTCATTTTTCTGTATGTATCTGTCCAATTTTCCCAACACCATTTAAGGAAAACATCAACAAGGTGAAAAGACAACCCACAGAATGGGAGAACATGTTTGTCAGTACATCTGATAAGGGGTTAATGTCCATTATTTATAAAGAACTTACAAAACTCAACACCAAAAAAATCCAATTAAAAAATGAGGGAAGGACTTGAAATAGACACTTCTCCAAAGAGAATATACAGATGGCCAATAGACATAAAAAGATGCTCAACATCACTAATCATCAGGGCAATGAAAATTCAAACCATTATGAGATACCATCTCGGACCTGTTAGAATGGCCATCATCAATAAATCAACAAACAATAAGTGCCGGCAAGGATGTGGAGAAAGGGGAACACTTCTTCACTGTTGGTGGGCGTGCAGACTGGTATAGCCACTGTGGAAATCGGTATGGAGATACCTCAAAAAATTAAAAATGGATCTGCCTTTTGACCCAGCAATTCCACATCTGGGAATATATCCAAAGGAATCTAAAGCACTAATTCAAAAGAACATAAGCACTCCTATGTTTATTGCAGCATTATTTACAATTGCCAAGATTGTAAGTAGCAGCCCAAGTGTTCATCAGTAGATGAGTAAATCAAACAACTATGGGACATATATAAAATGGAATTCTACCTGGCTGTAAAAAAGAAGTAAATTTTGCCTTTTGCAACATTATAGATGGACCTGAGAACATTACGCTAAGTGAGATAAGCCAGTCGGAGAAAGACAAGTACTATGGCTTTGTTACTACTGCATTGCAGCATCTCCAGCCCTTTGAAATCTTCTACCCTCAGCTATTTCTGGAAGATCCATGAAGCTGCCAAATATCTGTTCATATAAACAATCTCTGGCCCTCCATAAAACATCTGCTACCTCATTTCTTACCACTAACTGCGGAGATCTGGAATGAGGGTCCTGAAGATGGTGCAATGAACCGAGGGATATGCCGAAGCAACGTGCCAAACTGCCTGCCATTGCGGCTCTGGGGTGCTGTCTCCTGCCATCTTTGCTACCGTAGCTGTTCGAGTGTTGTTCATTGATGAAGCCTGTCTACCTCGTTTTACACTCTCTCCAAAAGCCATTGCGCTTGAGCTTCTAACCTCTGCCTCCTGAAGATTTAGGAGCCTCGCCAAGAACTAGGTATTGCAGTTCTTTCTGATTTCAGTAACAGTTCTTCTGACCCTAAGATGAGGCACAAGTTCATAGGGAATAGGTTGTGGGATAGTCTGAGCCACTCTTCTTAAGCTTTGCTCAAAAATAACTTGGCCTTCAGGCTTTGTTCTCAGATCAAGCTGCTATGTCTATGTCATTCTCTTTAAGATTTGAGTTATTTTGCTAAATTCCTCTCAGCCATGCATGGAGCTAGATTCCCGGGAGAATGGCCCTCTCGTCTTCAAGTTATGCACGGGTATCCACGGATATTGGGATTCCCTATATGATTACTTTAGGACCTGTTTTAACATTTTATTAAGGTTGATTGTTTATGTGTCTTTCCATTTTGCTACTACAGAAGGTCCTTGCACCAGGGGAAATAATTTCTGCATCACCCAGTGTCTGTGTCATGCTTTGCACAAAGTGAAAGCCGAGTAAGTCATTTTGGATGAATGTAACTGGGCTATTTATAACACAGAGCTATTTCCCTCCATGCAGTAAGTGAAAGGGTTAACTTCATTGCTGGAAGAGCTTGAGATCAAGCACAGAAAAAAGCACACAATAAATGCTGGTAGCCAGCATATTATGGAACTCCGTCAAATTGTTTCAGAATGTTTATTCAAATCTTCTGTTTTCTCCATGCATACACAGGCACACTTAGGGTTGATGTGTCCTGGGAGAACTGGCATTTGACAAGCTTTCCAAGCCATTAGTCCTTCCATGGACCCTAGCTGATGCTTCCTTCAAAGAGTGTGCAAGGCCTGCTAATTCCTTCCAGTGCAAGAGCAATGGAGGCACATGAGTTGAAACCTGAACGACCATTCTCCGAAACATACAAGAGGGAAGGCAATCCTCCAAAATAAGAAAATGAAAAACAAATTCACCAGATTGTCAGTGTTCTATTAATAATTCTTCATACATATGTTGCAAAGTAATTAAAAAAATTAGCCTTTGTCTATTTTGAATTATTAAAATCTCTATGCTTTCATGAAACAGGTCTCATAAGAATAATAAATAATGACAATAAAATTTATGGAATATTCTTTTTTTATTATTGTTGAACCTCCTGAGAATGACTAAAAGCTGAGGAACTGCCAGAGGCTAGAAGTTCAGAATCAAGGTGTGTCAAGGTCGTGCTCCCTCTGAATGCTCTGGGGAAAAGACCCTTCTTTGCCTATGTTAGTACCCAGTGGCTCCCAGCAACCCCTCCATTCCTTGGCTTGTAGACGCGTCAGTTTCTGCCTCTGTCTCCACGTGAGCTTCTTCCTTCTGCGTGCCTTCTCTGATTCTTTTGAGGATACCAGTTGTTGAATTTAAGTCTCACCCTAACTCAGGATGATCTTCTCTATAATAAATCTTCATGAATTACTTCTGCAAAGACTTTATTTCCAAATAAGGTCACAAGCTGAGTTTTTGCTTAGATATGAACTTTGAGGATATACCACGAAAACCATGTCAGGGTCCTATGGCTGGAACTGGGCTCTAGAAACCAGCCACAGCACTGGGAAAACAAGCATTTCAATAAACCCAGAACCCACATTGAAATTGGATATGAACATTGCGCTAGTAGCCCAAAGGGCTTCTTGGTGAAAAATCCAAGTCTCCCTCCATCACAACACTTGCATGCAGACAGCAAGAACATGTGTAAGTCTGGGGTGGCTACACACTGGGATGGCTTCCCTCAAGGTGAGTGGTCCACATTCTCTGAAACCTTGTGTAGCATCTATGTTCTCAGCGCATCTAGTTACTTTTCTGGACCTCTCCCTGGGGATCCATAGCACCATCTGGGAGGAGAAAGTGTGCAGAAGGCATTTCATGTCTTCTCACTTTATGTGAGTGAGGCAGGCGGGAGATCAGCAAGCTTGAGGGAAACTGGAGAGCATGTGACCACACTTAAACTCATCAACTTTCAGATATGAAGAATCTTTGACATATACACTTTCTGAGAAATCCACCTTTTATCTAAACAATTCCCAGCAAAGTTCGAAGCGATCACATTTTGTAAGTAATTGATGTGGACAATTTAGGCAGAAGTAGGGAGCATCTGAATTGTAGGGAACATGGCCTTATTTCTCTTTTTAGCCTTTGTGGCAGGAACTTCTTCAACCTGTTTGATCCTGGAAGTTCCACAATTTCTTGGTGTTTCCTTTATCCAACCACTCAAGGAAGGCTTAGGGAGGCTCAGGAAGCACGTGGTTGGAAGTGAAGTTATTAGGTTTTGTTTGCTCTAATTATTTCCTTGCCACATAGGGAGACAGATAGTCATTTAGGCAGGAGGGATACTGACCACCAAGATCTTTATAGATTCAGACTTGCACTCACATCCTGATGGGACACAAACAGGAAGCTATTGGTTTAAGGGATCCTGACATTTTAACTGCCACCAAATCCTGCCCTTTCTAGAATGAAAAGCAAGAGCTCTTTAATTGCCCTCAGCATCTCTAAACAACAATTAAGAACAGGAGGTGAAAAGCACTGAGTCCAATTCCAACAGCAAAGGCAATAATTAATGAGAATAAAAGCCACTGCTTACTGTTGCAGTTTCTTTCGGGTGTGATGACTGACATTGACTAGGTATTCGCTGTGCTGTATGAGCCTTGGAGAATTTTGTGCAGTAGATAACACCATGGAATGACTGGTTTCATGATCACAGGTTGTGTTTTCTTAGAAATATTTTACCAGATTAAACAGAAATAATTTATTAAAAATACATAGTTGGTGAGCAGTAGCATGCTGGCTGAGAATTTGGGGGGACTCTTCATCACTGATATTTGAAGTGTTCGTTTGCACAGGGTGGTTGCAGTTGGATTGGGACCCATTGGGCCAACCGTGCTCTGCGTGGAGCTGGTACAGGACTCTCCACTGTGGAGACTTGCATGTGAGTTCAGACTCCACCAGGTCCTGGTGCAGCTCTGGTTGCCTGTTTGCTTGTGTGCACTTGGCTAGGGCTCTGCTACCAAATACCTGTCTGAGGTGGTCAGTGTACCACCATTAGACATGCTGTGAGCATCCATTAACTACTGCCACCCATCCACAGACCTCGGGACACGCGTCTACTTTGTGGAATATCTACAGAAGATTTTTAAAATCATAAACAACTTGTTCTTGCCACCCACTAGGCTTCTGTGCTGTGGACCCAGCTACCACTCAGAGAGTGTTCAGAGGACACAAACCAATATGGATTTTAGCCCAAGGTGTTGGGGACAGTGGCCTGATAAATGGTTCTTATATCCAGCCGAAGCAGATGCTATGGGTGCTGGACCAAGTCCCCTCGGGCTGCCCGACTCCCAGCACCTGTATGTCTGCCTGGTGTCATGCTTTGGTGACAGAACCTGCACAGCCCATTCATGTGGCAGATCAACATGCAGGGGGAGATGGATCCCCACCTCCTAATCAGCAGCTGAAACACCTGGGGGACTAACAGCCTGCAATTTTGCACCTGGAGATGCCCCTAAGGCTCACATCTGCACCAGAGTTGTGAGATCTGTGCTGAGATGAAGCTTTGGTTGCCGGTAGTGGCAATTTAGCTGATGATACAAATTTTGCTGTTGACCTTCCCTCTCCTGTCTCCCTTTCCTGCTCCCAGATCTTCTTGGGATCTTCCAAATACATGATTTGAACTTGAATGCCGTCTCAGGCTATGCTTCCTGAAAGAGCAGTTGTCATCTTCCACTTCCCATTACCTTGCCAGACTCAAAAAGCCTATTAGGTGTGTACTGAAACAGTGCTCATTACTGTGTTCTAGAAGGCAGCTATGGGCCCAGACTGTTGGAAGCTGCACACACAGGGTTTCTGATCTTCATAGGTCTTCCACGATGGAGCTCAGTCACTGAGTAAGTCAAGTGCCCAGCCCGAATCCTAACCCCGTCTCCTTGGATTTCACACTCCCCAGTTAAACATTCTTATGAGGTGCATTTTGACAAACAATAAACAACACTGAGTGCACCACTTAGCAGGACTTTCTCCTCTGTCACCAAACGTCTGTGCCCGGGCAGAAGGGGGCTGCCTGCGTGAGGCTCATTGGAGGCCCCGAGTCATTCGCTAAAGAGGCAGTTAGGAATCAGAGAGCGCAGAAAACCTCAGGCAAGGCTGGTTCATTAGTGCCTCTGTTGATTAATCAAGACCTGGCTGTCACTCTGTTAAACGCCTCGAGGTGGAGTTGGAGGCAATCAGCCCTGTGGAAACTGCTTGATTGCTTCTCAAAGTGGCAGTTTGCTTTTGGACACTGTACTTGTCCCTGTCAGATGTGTATCGTGACCTTCAGTGAGGATGATGACCGGCCTCCAAGTGCAGATCCGTGAGCACAGAATTCTGGAATCTGTTGTACAAAGGTAGTGACGCATGAAGAACCGGCCACAGACCCAAGAATGCAATTATATTTCGGGTTCACAAATGCATCTCAATTAAGGCGTTTGCCTTCCTTTCATGTTTCACCTGGAACAGGCCCTCCCACTAAATGTGCCCAGTGTCTTATTTTTGTCTCCATTTTCAGGGTGTACGTCAGGGAAATGAAGCATGCCTCCCCCCCTACAGTAAACAGCCGCATAACTGTAATAAGAAGCTTTCTGAATAATTTATAACTTGCAAACAAAAATTTATCTGATTATGCTAAGATGACAAACACTCTGAATAACAATGTGTATTATCAAAGAGAGCTTTTTTTTTCTTCTTTTTTTTTTCAGACTGGTTACTGATTATTTACACAAATTGAAGAGAAATAACTATTACCTTTAAATTATTTTTTAATCTACCTCTTAATCTTTCAAAACTCTCCAGGAACACTGTAATTATTCTCTGCCAGTCATTGATGATGATGCATTCAAAAGCATTTTCCTACGCAGAGAAACAAAACACACGTTCAAGGGAATACGCAGTTCAACGCTTCTTTTTCCTAGGGAATGGGTGTTTTCAGGGCTGTTTATCCTCAGTGATTCCAGACTATGTTATGCTTAATTTTCCTTCGTTACTGGGAAAAATTATATAATACATACATTTTGTTCATTGGTCATACTACCCCTTGTCTCCTCTTGGCTTTGTGTCCAATGTGAAAATGATGGTGCTTTTGTTTGTTTCAAGGTGAAAGTCATTGATTAAAACGTGGGCTGTAACCTGACGGTTTGGTTGGAGCCACTTTGGGAACTGATCAGACGATACGGAGAGTGGATGTAACGCCTTTCTCCAAAATGCTGGGGTAGATTACACAGTCTGGGAAGTGTGTGAGCTGTGGCTGAAAGTGGTGGTGGTGTTAACTAAGGAGCTGTAAGGGGTTCTCCCCTTATGTTTAAGTTATAAAATGTCATTGCCTGGCTGCCATGGAGGCACAAGACGTGGATAGGCTGTAAGTTAACTTGTAGTTCTCTTACGTTTCCCTATGCTGGTTATTTGTTCTGAGAAAGTTACTTTGTTTCCTCAAATTATTCACAATTGCAACCTGCTTTCCTCATATTATTATTGATTTTTACCAAATTTTATGTCCTGTTGGTTTTGACTCATTTCACCAGAACTCACCAAGGTTGGTCATTGAGTTAAATAAGCATGCATTGCACAAATTCATGTGTCAGATGCCTACTTTTCCTGAACACTGTACCCATTACTGGAAGGGTAATTGGTTTTTTTATTAAGATTTTATTTATTTTATCTTTAGAGGGGAAGGGAAGGAGAGAGGGAGAGAAATATCAATGTGTTGTTGCCTCTCATGCGTCCCATGCTGGGAACTGGCCTGCAACCCAGGCATGTGCCCTGACTGGGAATCGAACTTCGATCTTTTGGTTCGCAGGCCCGCACTCAATCCACTGAGCTACACCAGCCAGGGCTGGAAGGGTAATTGTTTAAAAAATGTACAATATATGACCTCAACTTCAGCCTTCTAGGACTCAAGAATTCATTTGTCAGAAACACAAAGTTATAATCCGTTAGGACAGAGATCCCTGATCATTTGCAAAGAGAGAACTTACTTTTAATACCCTCAGCTGGGTGTTTCCCGAAAGAAATGGGGGTTCAGGTGAAAACTCAACTGCTCATCAGGTTAGAAGCCCCCCCAAACTACAAGAAATCGACCACAGAGATTTCCAAGGTTTATGGTCATCTGGAACCAGAATATTTTGAGGAATCCTGCCAAACCTTTAGAATCAAGCAACAATCTGGAAATCAGTTGTGGACCAGAGGTTCTGAAGTCAGTGTAGGTTGCCGTTCATTTGAAGTAGAGCAGAGCGCCCCCCAGAGGCCAGCCGGAAAAGCTGCCCCACACCAGGGCCCACCTCTGCTGCTTTCTCGTCTCAAGTTGTAACAGGTGTGGTCATAGGCGGACCATTGCCTGGCTGCAGGGTTTGTACCTCTTCTTTACAGCCTAGCAGCTTGCTGCAAATCGAGGGCATTGGTATTTACCAGTGCCTCCAGTGTGCTGGATCAGGGATCAAACGCGTGACCTCCTGGTGGCACTGTGAGCGGAAGTGGGATCTGGTTTGATTGACAGAACGTGTAGGTTCCCCTTATTGCATCCTCAGGGACCTGCACTCCTGGCCCGGAAACCATTTGCACCAACGTTGTCTCTAGAAATTCCACTGGGCTGACATTTCTCTGTGTATATTTTCAAGAGTATTTTAATTGGAAAGCAGCCACTAGCTCTTCCTGAACTCCTTAACAGCTGTCAAAGATGAAACTTTTCATTTCATAAGAACCTGGGGTGGATTTAAACCATGCCACATTTCCTACTTTCCAAATCATCCCATCGCCCTCGCATTAGCACATTTCTGCATGGCTAGGAGGAGGCAGAGAGCCCACCAAGAATTCTCTGAATAATAATGTCGAGAAAGAAGACACCTCAACGCTGAGCAGTGGCTGGCGCCCTCTCCCTCACTGTGACAAATTTGATTTCACAATAAGGAGAGAACGCTCTTGCATTGGCGACAATGGTTTAAAATAATGAATTTGTGTGTTTTATTTGCCTTTATCTGTCAGGAGTTTCAATTCCTATGGAAAGGAGTATTTTCCCAGGCCTGTCTTATGTGCTGACACACATCAAGAGATACAGAGTTATCTGGCCTGTAAGAAAAGCGCTAAGGAAGCCGGGACTCAGGCCAGAAGGCTGTCTGTCCCTCATCCCTTTGCGTGGGGCATGCTTGAGTATCCTGAAAGCAGCTCCCGGAGGGGTTGCTGTTGGCCTGGTGTCCATTCTCCAGGGCAACAGCTGCTCCCCGAAAGAAGGGCGTGTGTGGGATTTTGATCCTTCTATTATGGGTTAGTTGTGTGCTCAGTATGAACGCAAGTGTCTCGTGGAGGCCAACAGTAAGCAAGACGGGACTGGGTGAGACACCGTCAGAGCAAGGCCTCTGGAGACAGGCGGCGCGCTCCGTGATTGAGCCCTGAATATGCAGCTTCATCTTCGTTACATCTGCACTGACTCCATACGCACAGGCGTTAACTAACCGAACCTGTCCTTGATGCTGTTTTACTCAAAAGTAAGGGGGTGCTAGAGGATCTAATGAAGCTTCAGGTGCTGAACTTTCATTACTTTATCAAATTCTCATTTCTACTGACCACCAACAAACAGTGATATGCCAAACAGCGCCAGAATGAACAGGAATCCAAATCTCCTAACATTTCTCTCTTCAGGAGTTTATTTGGATTTAACTTGAACTAAGATAGGATAGGACTATATGTATTTTGTGATGGGGACGCAAATAAAAAAATGTTTTGACAGTGATGGAATTTGAAATTTACACATTATTTCACATTTAGTTTTCACTTTTCATGTTTGGAGCTCACGGATCTTTCCTCCCAAGAGAAAGAAAAAAACCCACAGGTATAGCCCCTGATCGCAAGAAGGTTTGTCTGGGGACATGTCCTACCTAGAAAAGAAGCCCAGAAGTGGTGAGAGGTACAGAGGGACAGAGCATTTTTGCGAAAGCAAAATAAGTGTTCATGTAAGTAGCCCCTTAGCAAAGCAGCTGGCACATCATAGAAATGAAGGATGTGTCTTTATCTACAAGAACAGAGAGAGTAGCCTTCTGGTCAGAGAAGCTCTCTTTGTCCCTTTGGAAGATAGTGAAAAAGATCTCTTCCTTCAATAATTTAATGGCTGTCTTTTCTGGCAAGGGCAAAGTTCTTTGTAATCAGAGAAGCCTTTGGTAGCGTCTTTTGCTATTTCAAAGCATAAGTGAATAGGGACAGAATTTTGTCGTTGACCTTTTTCCATTTTCTTCGGACAATGGTAGTGATGGATAGGAGATTAGAGGGGACAGAGATAAGGTGAGAGCAAGTAGAGCCACATTCATTAAATAATGATAGCATTATTGAATATGCCACTGACTGAACTTCTATAACACACAAAAGGTGTCATTCACAGCATTACACTTCTCAAAACGACACTGCTGGTATTTTGTCCTTCTTTTACAGGTGAATAAGATTGGGTCCCAGAAAAGTTTGGACAAATTATCAGGGTAACACACCTACAAGAGGCAGCTAGGGTTTGAACAGAGGTCTGTTGGACCCCGAGTTAGTGCTGTTTCTGTGGTTCTTTTCTATTCTCACTGGTAGGTAATTCTTGGTTACCCAGGAGAGCATCGATAGCATCATATCCAAGTGGGGTCAGGGCTTTGCTCTCATGCGGTGCCACCATTACTCCTACATTTGCTGGGTGTTGGTATCCAAGAGAGTAGCTCTTACCACGGAGCAGTGACTTGAGAACGAAAAACAAGTACAAAGAGGGAGAGGTAACAACAGGCACCAGAAAAGAAGAGTTGGGGAGTGTAGGGAGGCTTGACCCGCCACCAATAGCAGGTTTTCTGTGATACTTCCGAGACAAAAACCCCTCCTAACTGGCCCCTATGTTATTACCAAAGCATCACAAGACAAGGAGTGATCTGCCACGTTCCAATCTTTTCTCATGCACCGTCTTTTGCTGCCTAATAGATATGGTATATTTTGTCCACCGAGAAAGAACAGAATCTCACAGTTGTGTTATTGACCCTATTTCCCCTGAGGCTGCCTGCATCCAGTCTCTTTCAGTTTCCTCTTCTGCTTTCCCATCCCGATAACACCGAGAGAAGGACGTGAAACAGTGCTCTGCAGGGGGCACTTGTAGCAGAGGAAGGTAAGGACGTTAGTCAGTCAAAGACCAAGAAGGCCACAGGTGGGCTTCTTACACAAAGGATTAAAGTCTCATTCATCTACCGGCCTGCTGAGACCCACCCATTCAGTCCTTCTGTGGTTCTGAATGAGGTCTCTGTGGGTACCCCAAGGAGGTTCCATGGGGTGTTGCGTGTGCTTTCAGACAGCTGGTTTCTTGAGGCCAAATCACTAAACATGAGGAGGAAGAGAAAGAGGTGCAGAAAGTCCTGGTTGAAGATGTGACTTCTCTGCCTCTGTTAACACTGCAAATCCTTGTGTTCAAGAGAAGAGTAAGGGGGGCACGTGTTAGGTTAATGGTCCAGAAAAGCTTGTGGAGGAGATAGAAGGGTGAGGGAATGCCAAGGTGCAGATGCTGAAGGGATGTTCTTCCACCTTAATCAATGGAACATCACCAAGGGGTCATGGCCAAAGGCAGCACCTCCAGTGCTTTCCCATTGTGGTTTACATTGGACTTACCTCAAAGAAATCCACAGTCTAAGTGCACCTGCTAAGCAAATATGGCTCTAGGTTGAGCCTGTGAGCTCATCATTCCAACCAGCTGGAGCTCAGCCTCAAAGAAATTCTTACATAGTCACTGATGTTGACATAAAATAGATTAAGTTTGACATACAGACTCAGTGGCTGGGCATCAGTTTGTAAATTTATATGCAGATAGACAATGCAGAATTCACAAATATATACTCACATCCCACTGTCAATCTGTCCTGGAACAAAAAGATTCCTAAGCTTCATTTCTGAAAATATAATCATTTAATTTAACACTTTGTTTAAGGCAAATAAACCATTTTAAATCACACTATTCTAAATCACTCCTTACTTCTACTTAGTTTGGGGTTGGAAATTTGATTCATACTATCTGCTGTGAGCACTGAGTTTCAGAATACAGCAATGACTGGTGTAGGGAGCTCAATTATTTGGTGTCAGATATAAAAAGGAGTGTTACAGGGATCATGGAAAGAGGATGCATTTTATTTACAGATATTTAACTGCAATGTGTAGAGAACCATAGAGACAAAAGAAGAACTGCCTCCAAAGATGGGCCAGGAAAAGAGCAGAAAAAAAGGATGAACCAGGGATTTAGAAAGTTCCAGAAGAGCATCCCGGCACAGGTATGACCTGTTCTCTGTACCCACACATCCCTGGTGCTCCTCTTCTTGTAAAGACACAAGTTCTATTGGATTAGGTCTCCACCCTTATGACTTCAGTTACCCTCAGTTGCCCCCTTAAGTACCTTGTCTCCAAACACAGTCCTGTTGAGGATTAGGGCTTCAATCTATGATTTTAGAGGGAAACTATTCAGCCCATACCAAAGCAAAAAGAGTCTATGCCCAGTCTGTTTGGCAGGTGATGGTAGGTATAACAATTTTAGGATTGACTATTTACTATGAGCATTGCTCTGATGTGCCTCTGGAGCAGAAATTGGAGAAGATGGTCAGGAAGAACCAGGGCCATCTCAACATTTGTTGAGATGCTACTCAGCTCAGCATGAACCATATCTTCACATTCTTGCCTTTTATAATGCATTACTACATGTCAGAGTGAGTCAAATAGTCACAGACGATACTCCTAAATTGGCTCTTCACTTTTATCAATAGTTTCTGACTGTCAGATGTCTGATTCCTCAGGTCCATACCACATGGCAGCAATGCCACATATAAGAAGGTAGATCTGACACACGTCAAATACGTGTCCACAAGGCACTACCCCTAAGAAAGGCTAATAGTATGAACAGTCCGCAGGCTATTTTTAGGTGGGCATGAGTAAACCTGCCACTTCTAAATGATAACACTGTGCAATCACCTGTTGTGAATTATAGTTCTCATTCGGTTGACAAATATATTCACATACCATCACCTCTCAGGGCTTATTGAAATCCCCGTGCTATCTGGATGGAGCTGAATCCCCGAGCAGGTTAAATGCAGGCCTTGCAATGGGTACCAGCTGCAATCAGAAATCCTGGGACACGGTGTTCTGGCTTCCTGCTCCTGGCCTGTGCGTTCCGGGAGAGGCACGCTCGCCATTGCCAATGACCTGTAGCCTGAGAATCGGGAGGTAGTGTTTCATGTTTTCTGATGCACCCTGACTCCTAACAGGAATGCCATAATGCATACCCAGATTACTTTTCTCTGCTTGCAACTTATGAGAAAATACAAGAAAGATTGTGTTACCTTTGTTCTGAAATTTAAACAAAGGCGTGACTGTAGGAGTTTATTCTCCTTCAGAGAAGATTGGAATGCTGTTTTGTACCCTATCCGGTCACTGACTCGGATGATGGCTGTGCAGTCTCTCTTGCTCTGCTTGCCATTTGTAGCCCTGATACGCTGGCCCCTGCTCTACTCCGGGCTTCGGGAAATTGTTTCTAAATCTAATTTTAGCACATCCACTGCATAAATATCTGAGCCCATCTTTTGAAAAATGTAAGTGCCTTTAAAACACATGCAGATAAATGGTGGAGGCAGAGGAAGTAGAGAATGTGTAGGCATATACAGGAATATAAAAGCTAGGTAACAATTGGCATCGAGGAGCAAAGAACAAAATTTTTTCCAACCACACCTCATGTTCAGACTATCACCTTAAACACCCAAGTGCATTCAGATGTTAATGCAACATTTCCAGTTTTCCATTTTGAGAGAAAAATGTAAAGATAATCTTTATAAAAATGATAGCAACAAAAGCACACTCTATTAAAATAATAAAAGCTCAATTAATTCAATTTATTTTAATCCACTTCAACACATTTTTTGAGCATCTACTATCCGTCCTCTAGGGTTTACACTGAAGACAGGAGGTGTGAGTATTGACAAGACAGAACATGGCACTTGACTGCATGAAGTCCATGGCAGAGTGGGGAGCATAGTTTTAGAACAGATCATCCTGTTGTGATGAATGTTAAATAGCAGTGAAGTTTTAGGAGCTGTGAGAACATAGAACAGGGGACTTTAACCTACTCCTGGGGTTGGGGAAGCCATCCTATTTCCATTCTTGGGACTTTCCCTACTGGGATGTGGAATATGCTATTCCAATCGTATACCAGGGGCTAGAGCTGAGCTTCCTATGTGCTCTTAAATCTTGCATATTTGGCAGAGTATTGACAAACGTGTGCGTGGTTTGTTCCATTCATTTTGTGAATCCAACTGAAGAACACACATACAACGCACACAAATCAATTCCCCTGTTTATGTGGTACTTCTTCTCTTTAGCGTACGATAGTGGGATGGGTTAAAGTTCTACCTCTGAACCCTTGAGTTGAAAGTGTAACGGGGTGAAGCGCTCACCCTCTCTGACTCTATCTTGTTCAAGCCTGCGTTGTTCCCGTGGCCTTCTGGCTAGTAGCGTCAGCTTAGTGTCACATACAGACATGCTAACCATTGTAGGAATTCTGCCTGTGGCTTGAGTTTTATGAAAACAGCCCCTTCCCACAAAAGTGACTCCCTTGTGGAGATAAAGGAAGTATGCATTATTCAACAAAGATTTGCAGGAACCTCATGTCCAGACTCACATCAACTAACACAACTTTCCTCAGACCCCTGCTAGTGCCCAGATACCCAGGAGGGTCAATCACTTCTTAACCCTTCCATTTCCCCTTCCCTTGACGTAAAAGAAGCCTGAAGTCTATCTTTGGTAAGATAGATTTGAGGATTGGGTCTCTCATCTTCTAGGTTGGTGCCTTCTCAATCAATAAACCTTTATTCTAATCCCTGATGTTTTGGGTTTTGGCACACAGGCTTTGGACCTGGCGTGGAATGCTTATCTAGGACTTCTCACCCTCCTTCTACAGCTAAGGTGCTCCCAGGCCCAATGAGAGCATGTGGGTGAGCCTCTTGCAGTACCTTATTCCAAAGAAGAGTCTCTCAGGAAAAGTACTGACTTTCCATACTGGTACCAAGGCCTCCACGTGTTTCCTGAGGCATATTGGGCCCAGAAATAGTGGTGAACAGGCCCCTTTCTGGTCATCAGTTCTCTTCCTATCTCTTAAACTCCAGACCAGAGAGTTATTTTCATATTTTCGGTATGAAACACACACAGAGAAGGGGTCTGATTTGCCTTAGATGATTTTCATGTCAGACAATGGAGCACCATCTTTGGCTGAGATACCATTTCTTACCTAGCTGTTAGCCACTGCGAGGGAGGAAAAGCTTGGTAATATTTTGCAGAATGAGGCTGCTTAATTCTAAGAAGAACATCCATGCATCGTGAACATGATGATTATCTTTGTTTTAAGACTAGAAGGGCAGAACTTCTCTCTCCTCCCCCTCCTGCATATTCCTTCATTGCACTCATCACTCCTTGGTCTAATGTTATGTGCTTTTTTACTTTTGTCTCTCTCATTCTCTAGATTAACTCCCAGGAGGTCAGGGAGTTTATTTTGCTTACTGTTGTATTTCCAGGACCAAAAGAGCTGCCCCAGGTTAATTGTCAGGAAGCATTTTTTTTTCATGATGCATAAACACTCAGGGTGTGTACATTTTTTTCTCCAATATGCAAAGGTTCCCAACATGCTAAACAAGATCTAATCCTCAGGATTAAAATATTAATTTTGAGGCAATTTGTAGATTTAACAGTAATTGGTTCTTTCTTTCCTTAACATTCGCTGGATATAGATATTGGTAAGGAACATTTTATGAGAGCTACGAAGTGTGCTTTCACCTGATGAGATGAATTCAAGGAAGAATTCCAAGTTCTAAGCTACAAAGTAATTTCTTAGGAATTTTGCTCCACGGGCTTTTACCAGAGCCAGGACATTCTCCTGGCTCTGTTACAACACTGAAGGGACTCCTGAGGCGGATTTAACTTCCGCTACACTGGTGTCCTTCCTGGATCGCTCCACTGGGTAAAATTCTCAAAAAGGACATTTCAAAGAAAAAGACTTTTCTCACCTGGCTCACCATTTCTCTAACTTTCTCTACCGGAAAATACAGTGGAAAAAAAATAGTGTTATGGCGAACACTAATGGAGCACTCATGTAAAAGGATGTGTTCAGTGTAATTCCACATGTGGCATCTTCTTCTATCTTATTTTCATCTTTCTTACAGAAAAGAACATCTCTAAAATTTCTTAGTTACTGCTACTTGCAAACATTGAACTTAATTTTTTAAACCCACCCAACCCCTTTAAGGCAACAGCTGGCAAGAAATTCACCTGTTTCGCCTCTGAGTCTTCCCAGTAGTGCACTTAGGCAGGGAAGGATCCTGACAGTTTTCCCTAGAGCTAAATGTGCAGCTTTGCTACAGCACACAGCAAAGCATCTTCTGGAGGGCTCTGGCTCTGTGACTTTAGAATAGGTTGGAATCACCTAGAGGGCTTGTTAAACACAGATTGCTAAGCCTCGTCTACAGCTCTTAAATTCAATAGGTATTAGGGCATGCAGCCAGTCCCTAAGTGATGCTAATGTTACTGATTGAGAGCCACATTTTGAGAGCCCCTGCTCTAAGCTACCTGGGAGGCCAAATTTGCATTGCAACTCTTACAATTGGCAATAAATTCTCTTTTAATTTCCCTGTGTATTCTCAGGGTTTCTCACCAAAAGCTCAGAAAGCTTTGCCAACTCAGGATTAAGAACAATGGTAAAATCTAACCAAAGAAAGAGCGTCATTTCTTGGTCTGATAATCTTCGCTTTGACTCTGAAACATAAGTCTACTCCCTTTATAGGTAAACTACTATAAAAGGTGACAATTTTTCCTACAAACCTCAACTATCCTGAACTCTTGAAATAGTGGCCTAAAAACTAGAGAATGCCACTTTTCCCTACTGTGCCTATTTTATGAGGTGGGGAGTGGTGGGAAAATCTAGAATTTCAACCACACAAAGGAGCTACTAATCACTTTTGATTGCTCTGGAGATGTGGGAAGTCACCCACCATGACATTTTTCTTGAAGGGGAGTAGGCCAGGAAGGGGATTTTGGGGCCAATTGTATGATATAACAGATCTTTCCGGCTTGCTTGGGTGTGCTTACACAACGAGTCAAAGAAGTGATTGAAAAGTGGGTCAGACTTCCACCTCTCTAATTGGGATGTCATCCTGGTGTGTAATGCCTGGCAAGGAGTATACATAAGTGAGAACATAATCAGCCTTTGTGTGAGCTCCCTCTGAGCATACCAGGGAAGGAATTTAGGCCAGGCCTATCTGGGGGAAATCAAGATTCCAATAAAACAACTCTTCTTCCAGGTATGTGACTTAATTTCATTCCCTTTGCCAGGCAAGAGTAAAGTGAAGGCAGGAAATGGAATGGTGTTCAGTAGAATTTTAAGTAGAAAGACACCTTTTTAATGCCAGTGGAAGTGACAGCAGGAGCACCCACCATATTACATATCAGTGGGGTTATGGCGGAGTCTTGTTTTTGCGTGCGTAAGTTGCATTCAAGCAAGTTAGGCCTTTGTGTATTAGAACTTTAGGCCTAGAGAATACTACTTAATCAATTGCATAATTCAGTCAACTGAACCAGCAAACTAAATGATTCATGAGGAAGGGAGGAGAGGAACCACATTAAAGTTAATGTGGTTTCTAACCCAGTTTATCTAGATTTTTCTGTGTGGAAAATCAATTAATCAATCAACCAGGTGGTTACTTAGCACCGCGGCAGACTGTAGACTTTCACTGACTAATTGCAAACACCTATACCGGGCCAGTCCCTACTGCAGAGACATGGCACATGCTGGATTCACATTGAGGCAAGCGCGATCATTTTGGACTGCCTCGTTTTTAAAGTAAAAATGTGTTCACATTAGAAAACTGCTGTAGCAAAGCATTTCTATTGAAAGAGCCCTGCTGCTCGTAGCCCAGAGGGGCAGTGTGAAGCACATGAAGGCATTAGAGTAACCATTAAAGATCAAGAGCTTCCCAATTACCAAGTCACACTTAGCAGACAATAGGCTGAGATAAATGAAGTACGGCTTGGCAATTTCATATTCTAAATTAAAGGTTTTCGGGAGAACAAGGAGAAGAGTCCTCCCCTATGAAAGACCCATGCATTTGCCAATTCATTTGAGAAAGATGCTCATCAAAACTCCCCAGCAACTTCTTAAGTGTTTCCATGCCTTGAACAGTTAATAGAAAATGCTTCTATGAAATTCCTCTCTCTGATAAAGAAGCCAGGGTGCATTTGCAAGGCCATTTCCCACATTCCCATCCCAAAGCTATTGTTCCAAAATGAGGTTCATTGTGCCTCCCGGCAATGGGAATTCAATAAAGCTTCAATCAACTAAGATTGTGTTTCTTCTGTGCATAATTTCAGTAAGAAAGAAATTCACAAGAAAATAAGTGGTAAGAAAAGATTCCCCCCCCCAAAAAGACTAATGTTCAATGTATATCCTGAGGTCAAATAGACACAGACCAATCTTCTTTATCCTTTATCTTTACAACTATAATACTGTACCATGATTCTGGAGACTCTAAATGATGCCCAAAAGGCAGGGCAAGATGCTCACTCATCATAGCAAGATTCAATTATATTTGCAGGACAGCATCTTCTAAGGCAGAAAAAGAGACTAATGTGTTTTAGGAAGATTTCCAACAGCAAGAGAGAAAGAAAAGAGGAATGGCAGTGTTATGGGTGGGGTGGGATCCAAGTCAGGATCCCAGGTTTTGGCACCATTTATGTTAACTTGGTTCTTTTTGCCAACACAGTAAAGAATTACAGATCAGCAAACCTATTAGTGTGCGAGCAGGGTTTATAAGTGATATGTTCTCATGAAAGAGAATGAGCCTTGCTGAGGTGAGGGGTGAAAGGCATAGGCTCAGGCCAGGGCAAGGTGAGGGTGGCAAGGGGCAAAGGCAAGGGTGGCAAGAGCATCAGGTCCTTTGTTTGGAGGACTTACACAGTTGGCAGGATGTGGGGGGGGAGAAGTTACAGTTTGATTGATGGGTAAAGTTGGTGCCAGTTTTCCCAGGGGGACATGACTGCCCAAATGTAGGTATGTGTTCAGGTCTGTTAGCCCGAATCCGTATTTTGCTCCAGACCCCATTTGTTCATCTTGTTATAAATCAGATACATGACAGGAGGCAGTTAATTAAAGTTGGAGCAGTTACCCAAAGTTATTTATGGGCTCTTACTGTAAGCATTAGGGACTCCCTCATAAAACAGATAGTGACCAGAAGTAGGCAATTAACCAAAGTTGTTTTATGGACTTCTCTCTTTGGGCACTGTGGAGCCCCTCCCATCTTCCAGGCCTTGGGATGAATAGAGTTTCAAAGGCTTTCTTTCCCAGAGAGTGGGCATGATACATAGAATTTCAAGGACTCCCTCCTCCCATGCTGACATAGTGTTTCATGTGATGTTGAGACATTTGGCAATATCATTGGACCAGGATCAGGACTGCTGAGTTAGTGGGTGGACCATGTCTCCCTCCTTTTTCTTGCCTTGATTTGCTATCTGTCCTACTGAAGTGGTAAAAGGCATTTCCTGGCAACCAGGATGCCAGATGCTGGCCAGCAACAGCAGCACAGTCTCAGAGTTCTTCCTGTGCTATCTCCTGTCTTAGCAGGGTGGTCTCATTGTCATGAAATGGTGAGCATAGTTCATTGCAAAGAACTCCAAAGCTCTCAGGAAATGGTTCCTTAATTATATCATATTTAAAATAAAAGGTTGGTTAGCATCAGTTAATTGGGGGTCCGGTCATCTTCAAGATTGCTCCCGGCCCTGGCTTGCATTTTCAGGTGGCGTTGCCTAACTTAGGAAGGCCTGGCCACTCTCAGAGTCTGACTGGGAGGAGCTTGTTTCAAAATCTTGGGAGGCATTTTGAGTTCTTGACTAGGTATCTGGTTCTTCCATTCGACAAGCTTTCTAGACAATGATATTAAAAAAAAATTCTCATCCTTGCCAACTTAGATCCAACTGACACTCATTGAATTATTACTATGTGTGTGCACCAAGAACATTCATACATTCCTAATTAACTTAATCCTCACAAAAATCATATAAGAAAATCATTAGCATTTCTATGTGAGAAAAATGAGCCTTTGTGAGTTAAATTATCTGCGCTATACTACTTCTAAAATAAATGCCAAAAAGAGGAATTTGAAACAGGTTTTTAAAAGTTTTTTTTTTTACTATTTTTAGCTTATTTCATTTAAAAAATATATTTTATTGATTATGTTATTACAGTTGTCCCATTCTCCTCTTCACTCCCCTTTACCCTGAAACCCCCTCCCACCACATTCCCCACCTTTAGTTCATGTCCATGTGTTATACTTATAAGTTCTTTAGCTTCTACATTTCCCATATTACTCTTACCCTCCCCCTGTCTATTTTCTACCTACCATCTATGCTACTTATTCTCTGTACCTTCCCCCCTCTCTCCTCCTCTGATTGCCCTGTTGCTAACCCTCCATGTGATCTTCATTTCTGTGGTTCTGTTCCTGTTCTAGATGTTTGCTTAGTTTGTTTTTGTTTTTGTTTAGGTATGCTTGTTAATAATTGTGAGTTTGCTGTCATTTTACTGTACATGTTTTTTTATCTTCTTTTTCTTAGATAAGTCCCTTTAACACTTCATATAATAAGGGCTTGGTGATGATGAACTCCTATAACTTGACCTTATCTGGGAAGCACTTTATCTGCCCTTCCATTCTAAAGGACAGCTTTGCTGGATAGAGCAATCTTGGATGTAGGTCCTTGCCTTTCATGACTTGGAATACTTCTTTCCAGCCCCTTCTTGCCTGTAAGGTCTCCTTTGAGAAATCAGCTGATAGTCTGATGGGCACTCCTTTATAGCTAACTGTCTCCTTTTCTCTTGCTGCTTTTAAGATTCTCACCTTATGTTTCATCTTGGATAATGTAATTATGATGTGCCTTGGTATGTTTCTCCTTGGGTCCAACTTCTTTGGGACTCTCTGAGCTTCCTGGACTTCCTGGAAGTCTATTTCCTTTGCCAGATTGGGGAAGTTCTCCTTTATTATTTGTTCAAATAAGTTTTCCACTTGTTGCTCTTCCTCTTCTCCTTCTGGTTCTCCTATAATTCATATGCTGGAACATTTAAAGATGTCCTGGAGGTTCCTAAGCTTCTCCTCATTTTTTTTGAATTCTTGTTTCTCTATTCTGTTCTGATTGGATGTTTCTTTCTTCCTTCTGATCCACTCCATTGGTTTGAGTCACAGTTTCCTTCCCATTGCTGTTGGTTCCCTGTACATTTTCCTTTATTTCACTAGTGTAGCCTTCATTTTTCATCTAATTTGCAACCCAATTCAACCAATTCTGTGTGCATCCTGATCACCAGCTTTGACCTGTGCATCTGATAGGTTCACTATCTCTTCATCACTTAGTTGTATTTGTTCTGTAGCTTTGATATGTTCTTTCATTTGGACCATTTTTTTTTTTTGTCTTGATGCACCTGTTACATAATGAGGGGCAGAGCCTTAGGTGTTCACCAGGACAGGGTAACCCAGTTGTGATGCTGTATGTGGGGGAGGGGTCTGAGAGGGAACAAGGGAGCTTGCTCCGCTCTCTGCTGGATTTCAGTCACTTCCCCCACTTCCCCCAAGCAAACCGGGCCCTTCTGGTGCTGATTCCTGTGTGGGTGAGTTTGTGTACATTCTAGGACCCTGTGGGTCTCTCCAACAATCTCTCCTGTGAGTCAGGGAGTCTCTCCCAGCACCTCAACCCCCACAGGTGTTTTCAATTGGTGCTTTGAGGCTTTATTTCCCTACGCTGGGACCCTGGGTTGCACGGTCTGTCTCCCTCCCCAGTTTCACCTGGTTTATCTGCGCGAGAATGTGGGACCGTCTGGTCTGCCAGCTGCCTTGTGCGCTGCACCCCTCCACAATCCTCTGCCTTGCTGGGTCTACCTGTTGCTGCCTTGCATACCCGGGGTCCACCAGCCAGTGCTTTGCTGCGAGTCCTCTCCACCCTGCCGTCTGACTCCGCCCCTCCTACCAGTCTGAATGAATATGTCTACATTAACTCCTTGGTTGTTGGACTTCCATAAGTTCAATTTTCTGTTGATACTGTTTGTTTTTTGTTTCTAAATTGTTGTTGTCTTTCTTTTGGTTGTGCAAGGAGTCACAGTGCATCTACCTACACCTCCATCTTGGCCAGAAGTCCAGGTTTTTAAAAGTTTTAAGAACATATACATATACATATGACTACAGTTATGGTGTCTGCTTCTCCCCCTCCAATAGAGTACAGTGGAATTTGGGACCAAAAGCTCCTCTCCTGAAAGAGTCCCTTCCCTTCCTGTTGAGTCTTTCAGCCACTTCTCACTTTCAAAGGCAAAGGGCTTCTCTCTCATCAGCCTAGAGAGTCAGTGTTGAATAGCTCTTCCCTGTCTTCATAATCACATCCATCATGCATTGAGGTTTTCTGATTCGTCTTACTTCTATGGTCACTTCCAAAGCAAAATAGCCTTGTTTGAGCCCTTGAATGCCTGCTAAAATGTGTAGCTACGAGCACTCTGTTCATTGCTCTGATGAGAACTCAGGGCTAATCAGCTCTCTCAAAGCGCACCCTTGGGAAACCCTTATGTTCCCTGGTTCAGGGTATATTCTCACAGCTTGACCTAACATTACTGAAAATCCATTGTAAGCTAGAATAGTCCTAGGAGATGGTGATATGAAAATCAGTTAGACACTGTTGCTAACTTCTGTGAACTCATGGAAACACAAACTAATGACCAATAACCTCAGCCTGTTGAGTTCTTAATAAAGGCTGGTATGGAATGCTATAAGAAGTCCTATTATGATGTGATTCATCCTGGCTAGGGAATTTCAGAGAGGACTTCAGAGAAACAGTGACAATTGGTTTGAGCCATGAAAGATTAGTCAGTCGTGCCAAGCAGAAAACAAGGGACAGAGCTATGGAGGACCAAGAAATAATATCAACAAATTTGGGAGGCTGAGGAGGATGACTGGGGTGTTGCCTGTGGGCTGACTTGTAGCATCGATCATTTTCCTGTATTTGGATCACAGTTCAAACCATCAAGTGATTAATTAGAGACATGAAAATCCTCTCTTTGGCCTCTAGGGCCAAAAAATAGTGTGGTTGGCATAGCCAAACGTTCGACATCTGCATGTACTCCGTGGTCACGTGTGTCTTGTTGATGGTTTTATATTCGGTGTCACACGTGATACCTGCCACAGAACAGCACCAAATGAACATTTATTAAAGTAATTACTATGCAAGCAAAGCTGAATTAATGTAAAAGTACTGCTTCCATTGACTTTGAGTATGGAGATTATTCTCGTGTAAAGATATATATATATATATATATATATATATATATATATATATATATATATATATATATATATATATATATATATATATATATTTCCATAGCCATGTCTATATCATGAGTTTTGAAATTATTTTGTTTAGAAATTAAAGCTAAAAGTGAAGCCTGAGTCTCACTCCTTATGCTAACATGGTTTTTGTTGAACTTGCAGAATGACCTAAAATGGGAGACCATTATACAACATGTTGACAACATATGTAAGTCACAGAGCATGGAGCTACATCTCAAGGTTATAATACCAAGTATAGGAAACAGAGACAAGTGCTGCTTATTCTTAAGTGCCATCATGGCGCACCCAGCAGGCAGCCGGCTGACATGGTGCTTCTCCTTTGTCTCTGTCCCCTGGAAATCTGTCTTCGTAATCTTAGGGGAACTCACTTTAGCTTAAGCTCTAGCACAAAGTTTCAGAAGCAGTTGTGTTCTGACCTGGCAGCTTTGATCTGGGCAGTACTTTTTTCTAGCCAGCCCAAGCTCATGGCATTTCAGCATGACCTATTGAGATGATGACTGATGGCTGGTCACTTTTGTAATGGAAACTGGGTCCCCTGTGCACCAGGTTCCCACCATTAACATTTCCCAGCCCTCTGTGGGATAGATTACTGATGCTTTTTGTGAGCTTTCTGACCCTGTCTTAAGCTTTACAATCCATGGTGATGAATTTATTGAGTGATTGTGACCATGTATGAATCCTGTAACAGAGATAAATGGGCATTAGATGTTGACAAAGCAGGAAAAAAATATTGTTCTCGACACCTTTTGTTAGCAAATGCATGATTCACTATAACTCTTCTTCAGTGACTTATCTATAAATCTTCTTTTCTCACTTAATGAAATGCGCCCCTATTGCTCCTCCCCAGCCGACACCATGATTCTACAATACATCATTAAAGCTGTGCTGTTCTCAAGATGCAGTGTGCGAGGGGCTTCGGTTCAGTATTATTTTACCTTCCACCTCTAAAAAATGCTCAAAGGGTTCCAAGGACACATTAGTTCCCCTTCTGCATTGTTTCACACAACTGACTTGGTGAGCAACCAGAGCTTCCTAAAGCTTTGGAGGAGAACATATTTCTTTCACAGAGTTCTCATATATTTTCAATAAAGTTTGGGGAAAACTGTAAAAAAATGGACTGTAGGATTTGAGAAAGTGGAAAGTTATTTTTCTTGAAATTAAGTTCAGGAGGATCATTTATGCAGGGTTCTGGGTCTAAAAATGATTGAATGTTACTATTTTTCTGTAGCTATTTTGCCAGCTGGCTTTATAGTGCCATATTCTCTATTTTATTTTCTTTTTTATGCTCTAAAAATACATTACTTTTTTCTAATTTTTTTCCTTCTAAAACCAAGACAAGAAAGTTTGTTGACAGAAATAATTTCAAGTGAATATGTCTACTGTACATGGATTGTCTTGGCTATAGTCAACAACAACATGGCAGCCATTTTTCTTCATGTTCATGGCCTAATTAACTTGGGCCTGCTTTCGATGTCCATAGCGCCTTGTCTTCTAGACTAAAGTTCATGACTAAATCACCATAATCAGCATGCATCGAAGTGTGACAGGCTACATAAGATTAGGACTTAGTTATACATTCCAGTGTGACCAAGGCATCTCTCTCTCTCTCTCTCTTAAAAATAACCCAGGGGTTCTTGTATGCAGCTACATTGGGCCCTTTGAACAAGGGCTTGAAAAATGCATAAATTTTGACTTTGGAGATGTGAAGAAGTGAAAATGTAAGGGAGAGTGACAACAACTCTCTGAGCACAAATAGAGATTTGGCCAACTTGGCCTGTGTTGGGTTAAGGTAATCAGGAAAAAACAAGGATGAAGAAAGGGTTTGAAGTCAGATAAGGTGAATCTAAAGGCTTTACTAACAATTGTGATTTTTTTCTATAAACAGAAGATACTTTACATGTTTTTTTTTTTTTTTTTTACATCAGGTAGGTGACTTAACAAGAAGTGTTCCCCTGGAAGAAAAATTTGGCCATAATGAGTTGGATAGATCAGGGAGAAAATAAATTGCTGAGAGGGTTATCACGTAGGAGACTCTAAAAGTTCAGAGAAGTGGTAATAAGGACCTGACCCCAGAAAATAATGATTTCATTAGATAGAAGGAGGTAGAAACAGGAGACCTTCTGGTAAATTGGAGAGAATAATTCCAGGTAAGTTCAAAACTGCCATGAAGAAAATAAGGAAGAAAATCAAACAGCTCTGCATGCAATGTAAACATGTCACTCACTCAAAGCCTGTTATGCTGATATTACATGACAGTGTCCCCTGGGTCGTTTTTCCATTACAAGAAGTTGCAGGAGCTGATAAGCCTGTGACTAATTTAAAATGCAAGTGTTGCTCTGTCTTCCCCGACAGGTTGTGTTTCCATTTCCTTTAAGTAAACAGTATAAAGAATTACAGTCAAGCTCAATATCAGAAGCCTGATTCGTGGAAATGGAAAAGAGCTTGAGAAAGGTCTCTCGCTAAAAAGCAAATGTGATCTTCAAATTCTCATTTGCTGTTGATGGTGGCACACTGCCGCTCTGGGTGAGACCTTGTCCCAGGTTCGGTGCTTAGTGGAGTGAGGTTTTTTGGTGTTGATGCCAGCGAGAGACATAAAGGCAACAAAGAAGACATGTGTCACTGAAGGGGCTCCTGGGTTAGTAGATCAGGAAAAAATTCATCTGGAGGAGAGGTTTCACCAATCCTGAGCGTTCGCACCAGAGGGGATTGCAGAGATCACCTGGTTAAGGGTGAGTCTCAGAGTCAGGCCAATTGGGTACGAATTCCCAGCTCCCCATCCTGTGAGATATGTGGCCTTTCATTTACTAGTTACCATTTCTTTGAGCCAGTTTGTCTATCTGAAAGTTGGAGACGTAGCTATGTCACTGAGTCACTGTAAGGATTAAATAAGTTCCTAAATGGCACATGGGAAACCCGCAGCACACAACAGCGGTTATTGGAAATAAAGCCAAGGATGGGACTCAGGTCTGCTGGATGGAAGGGGACTGGGGCTCCCACCTCACTGTCACCCCATCTCCACTGATATTCCTGCTGGAAACGAACTATTCCAGAAAAGCACCCAATTATGTTGACATCTCGTTCTGTATCAGATTGTTTCCATCATTACTAAGAGCCCATTAAAGTAAACTCCACACGATCAATCACTTTAAAAAATATATTGAGTACCTACTCCATGAAAGGAACATGCTTTTTATGATAAATGAAATGCCATCATTAAAAGCTTAATTATTACCCATTGCTCCACAAAATATTAATCATCATTATTATTCCTAAGCAGGATTAAGGGGCACCGTTCTGAGACAAAGTGCTCTGGGATTTGAAGAGGGGGAGACATTGGACCCTTAGGCGAGGGCCCCCGTCGGTGCAGTTAGGGCTCAGTGGCAATTTGAAGGGGCACATTCTGGTTATTTAAGATAGGCCTTCAGAGCATGCCGTCTATTCCACAACCTGAAACTGTTATTCGATTGAATAAAAGTATCAGTAATATTTGGTAGAAAAGCTACGATGTCCAAGCAAAAGAGAATTAAGTGGAGAGAGAAGGGAAAGGAAGCCGTATCAGGTGGGCAGCCACCCTGGCAGACCCCTGGTAGAGCTCATTGCTTTTCATCCTCAGGGTGACTCCAGAGGGCGCACGTCCTTTCTTTTATTCACACATCATTAAGGAGGGGGCCACGGCTCAGGTGTGAACTTGCCGGTCTCACAGATAACAAGTGCTGGCCCAGAATTGGAACTCACATTTGTTCGACTCAAACCTTCATTCTTAGTTTCTCTTAGAAACCTTTCTTTGGTGTAAAATAAAGCACAACTACAGAAAAGCACACATGAGAAAGTCATCGCTGGATGAATTTTTACAAGGCAAACAATTTTCTAAGCGCCATCCGGGTCAAGAACTAGCTTCGCCACCCACTGCGGAAGTCACGCCTCCTCCCTCGAAATCTAAGTACTCCCCGACTTTCTCAGCGGTCACTTGTTTATGGATTTCTTAGCCAATGTGCACCCCTGTAGGATAGTTCAGTTAATCACATCTTTTAAAGCTATGTCTTTGAGGTCTCATTTAATATTCACAATCCCTTCTAATTTCCATAGAATTTGCTTGCTGAATAACTTAGGATGTTTTTTGGTACAATTTTCAGCTGTTTGGATTTAGATGCTTACATACTCATGGTGATATTTTCCCATTTCTTCTTCACTTGCTCCCTGAAGTAATTTCAAAAGTGGATGCTCATTCACCTGGTGTTTGGGGACTCAGTAAACGGTTCACATAGAAAAGGGGGAATAAATGCAGATTCTTTCCTTTTATTTATTCAGTTTGTTCGAACCCATTGTAATTGTCATGCCTCTTGAAGCTCAAATTTCTCAATCCTTGACCTTAGGCCTTTTGACGTGACGCTGGAAGTTTTTGATAACTTGCTAGCTATCTGATCTGACAAAATGGTTTAGACTCTCTTTGCATATTTTTATCTAAAGACATGGAATCAGCCGTATCTACAAGAAGCCTTATCTCTTTTTATTGGAAATGGTATTTTAAGGTCAGAATCTGGGCCTAGAGATGTTATTTGCTACTGGGTTGATAACCGCGTCTGCCGTTTTATTGCACAGAGATAGAAGACGATTAAAATACCGTGTGATTTAATACTACTATTTCCAATTCAAACTTAAAGGATTTTTACTGAATTTCTTCTATATTATATTTGTATTTATTTCCATAGTGAGAATCCTAATTTTTCAGGGCATAAGAGGTGAAGAATTAAAGTGTGCCATCAATATCCATTTGCTTTTTCCCATGTTACATGCACACAAGTTTCAAAATAATAACACTAACACAACATCAGCCCTTATAACCACTCAAAAGAGCTACACATTTTTTCATATGCAATCCTATTTCTTCTCTCCCGTCATATTTTAATGGTTGTACTGTACCTATACTATGAGATAATATCATCACTGTAATATATAACTCTTTACTTTTAACTCTCAATTTGTCTTAATTCTATAAGTAACTATAGAGACCACTGTCCCTTACATTGATGTTTCTTTTGTAATTTTGGTTGTCTGAAGCTTGTTCTTTAGGACATTCCTTAGAAAGTGCTCTCTGGGAAAAACCCATCCTGAATTACTTCATGTTCTATGTGCCCTTTATAATTAAAGGTCAGCATTCTTGGGTAAAAAATAAAAATAGTTGTTTACATTTTCCTTTCTTGAGTATCCTAATTATTTTACTCCATTTTCTTCTGGAATAACATGTTCCTATTAAAAAGCCCACTGATGATATAATTATTTGTCTCTTACAAGTAATTGCTCTTTTTTTCTAGATTCCAGAGGGATTTTTCAAGTTTTTAAAAATTTCAGAAAGCTTTCTTAAATTATTGGGTTGGCCAAAAACTTCGTTTGTTTTTTTTCTGTAAGACGGCTCTAGTAGTGCTTAGTTGTCTTTAACTTCATTTGAAACAATTTAGTTAGATTGTATTGTGGCAGCGGTCATATCAGTGTGCATTAAGAAAAAAATCAAAATTAGTGAATTTTTGTGTAGCCTTTTTAATATTAAAGATAGAAAAAATAAGCAACATTTTCAACATGTTATGCTTTATTATTTCAAGAAAGGTAAAAATGCCACTGAAACGCACAAAAAGATTTGTGCAGGGCATGGAGAAGGTGCTGTGCCTGGTTGAGTGTGTCGAAAGTGGTTTGCGAAGTTTCGTGCTGGAGATTCCCTGCTGGATGATGCTCTATGATTGGGTAGACTGCAGAAGTTGATAGAGAACAGATTTAGACATAAACTGAGAACCATCAACGTCATACCACATGGGAGACAGCTAACATACTCAAAATATCCAAACCAATAAAGTTAGTGGTGAAAATGAAAAATGTATATTTTATTTTACTGAAAAAACCATACAGACTTTTTGACCAGCCAATATTTTTTCAGGCCTTCTATTATTTGTAGGTTGAGTCTTCTTTGTCTATCTTCAATTTTCATCTATCTACTACATTCATGTTCGTTTCTTTATTTTTAAAAGTTTCTTTTTTAATTCTTTATATCTTAGTAAACTTTAAATGCATTTTTTATTCTTGTTTTCTTTCAAGTTCAGTCTTCATTTCTAGAATGATTTTCTAATATCTAAGCATTTTTTAACTCTAATATATGTTGTTATCCATGTCATGTATTTTCTTAAACATTTTAAGCTCATTTTTAATTAATATGTCACAGTTTGATCTGTTTTTGAGTAAGTCTTATTAGCATATTTTTATTATCTACAGGAAAATATTCTGTTACTTGGTCTCTATTTCTTTTTGTTAATTGAGTTGGTGTGTGATTTTACCTAAATAACCCCCTTCCCCTTTTTTAAAGATAGGAACATAGTTTTCCTTAACTTTTAGGGGGAGGCTAGGTTCAAAGTTCAGGTACTATTTCTCATTTTTCAGATGTCTCTTTTCTGTTGTTATTAGCTAGTTTAATAATATGCAGGTATTTCTTCTGATAATTCCAGGTCCTGCTGAATTTTAGTTTTGACTTTCTTTCTTCACTTTTACTTTTCTTATTTTGCATGTATTTCGAATCCATTTCAAGCAGCTCCTCTTCACTGTGGGTTTCTGCCATGGAGGCAAAATGAAGATCATGTTATTGTGTATGTAACTGAACTGGAACATGGAAAATCTTTAGGAAATGAGTAAATTTAACCAGCTCTAGATGCATCCTGATCTTTCCTGCTGTAAACGTTCATGCTTCAGATGACCTGCACACATTTTTACTGGGTGAGGCAAAAGCTTTTCCATGGGGTCAATACAGTATAATGGAAATAGTGTGGATATTTAAACCAAAAAACTGAAGTTTATATCCTTATTCTATCCTTTCTTGGCTGTAAAAATGCAGGCAAGGTATTTATATTTAAAAAACATAAATTTCTTTATTTGTGAAATATATACAACTATATCTGTTAACACATAGCATATTTTGAATACATTTTAGTTTCCTTCTCCAGATCTTAGAATCTCCAAAACTGTGTAAAGATAAAAACTTTTAGGACACTTCTTACTTATTTGCATACTCAATTAGACACAACTTACATGGCAACCCTGCTCAGATGTGTTACAAATTGTCCACCTTTTCCTAAATAATACTTGCTCTTTTTCTGGTATCAGTTTTGATTTGCTTCAACATACTCAATTTAGGGAAAAGTAGGGGAAAAAGAAAGTAATGCAGAACATGGAAAGCTATTAAATAGATTTAAACACAATCTATAGAATGGTGTCTGTCCACAGTCCAGGGCAAACCCAAAGGAAGGATTTTTTTTTTCTCCTTCTTTTTCCTTGATGCAGACTGTCACATGGCAAATTACAAGCAAAATTCAACTTCTGAGAACTGCTAGGACTGGGGGCAGGAGATGCTCAGAAGATACGCAGCCATGATTAAAAAGCTTTGTCAAACACTAACTTTGAACATGCTGTGGTTTGATTTTTAAAATGTACTAAGAGCAGAAAATAGCATTTTCTCACTCCATGAAGTCACACCTCTCTTCGTCAATGGAATAGCTGATAAATCAGTGAAAGCAAAATTAAATGTAAATTGAGCTTTCCATCTGGCTGCGGTGGCAGCCTCTAATGCAGCCGAACAACTCGTCTTTGAGGAACTCTCTTCTGAAGTACACTGGATTGACGACGTTGTAAAGGGGCCCTTCCATATATCGACATTTTTGAACAAGATCCTGAACCAGACAACAGAAAAATATAAAAAAGCAGGGTATCTACTTAATTACCTTTACTCTGAGATGGAAGATGTGTTTGTGTTTAAAGGCTATGAATAATTTTCGGTTAGCCTCCAAATGCGTTTGCAGTGTTTTTATTTTCTATACATCCAGGCTTTTTGTGCTTCCCCTTCTTTCCTAGCCATTTCATTGATTTCAAGGAGCTCAAATGAAAGGAGAAGGAGAAACTAAAGTGAAAGAAACCCATAGAAAATTCAGGAACTTGAGAGAGAGGTGGTCAAGGGATTCAACTTCGGAGTCCATCAGACCGGGACACTAAGTCCAGCTGAGCTATTTATTAGCTGGACAATACTGAGCAGGTTTCTTAACCTCTGGATGCTCCAGAAATAGATGTGTAATATAGTTAAAGTATGTTTCATATAACAAGCACTGATTAAAATTAGTTATTTTACTAACATTTGGTTTGAGGACTCTGTAAGCATATTTTTTTAATTTGGTAATATATTTGAAGTTATTTCATTCTTTTCCATGGTGAGCCATCAACACAAAGTGAGTTTATTTTATATTATATTTAATGGAGTATCTGGTGATATGAACTAGGTGAAATTAGGATAGCTATTCCTCTTCACAGTCAGACATAACCCGTCATTTGGAGCACACCTATTGTGTTCCGAGGAGAATCACTTGAATTTGTTATCTTATAGATGGCTAGAAAGTTTCCAGAGGGATGATTAAAATGCAGCCCTTTGTGAGTTACCGAGGGGGTCCCCAGGCAATAATCATTTTCATGTACAGTTCTAGATAAAAGATGGACTTATTTGCCTAAGATGATCTTTTTAGGGACAGAATAGCGCAAACCCAGCATAGCCTGGAGTCTCTAAAATCAGGTGTGGACATGGAGTTGAGGTGCAAGATATTTATTAGAGAGAAATTTGTGTAACAGAAAGAAAGAGGAAGAATGATTGGGAAAAGAAAGGAAGGTGAACCTCTATGCCAGCCTGACAAAACCCCGCCAACCCAGAAGGCGCTTGAACCCCGAATTCCCCAGCTGTGTCAGCTGTGATGGCCCAGCCCTTTCACTTCTGCTTCACTCAGTCACTGTGACGAGGCTGCCACAGAAGATGGGGGTTCAGGCCAGGCGCATTTCTGTGCTTCCGGCAGGTCCCGACCAGCTGGTGCTGCAGGCTGTGGTCCCGGGGGGGTCGGGGGGCGGCAGGGCCTTCCTCGAAGGGGGTTCTGTCTCTGCATCTCCATGTCTGCCATGCAGACAACCGAACGGTCCCCCTGGAAGTCTGAGAACTGGGACCGCTGATCTGGTGGGCCTGGTTGAGTAGGTCTAAAATTACTGTCTAAACAATAACTTATCATTTACATGATAACAAAAATATCATTAAATAAAATAATAAAATTGTAATAACAAAAATAAAAAATTGTCATAATAATTAATGTTTTGGGGGAAGGAATAAACATCAAAGACCTCAGGGGAAAACTCTAAGGCAGAAGGGGGAGCCTAGGCTGAGGAAGCGAGATCTTTTTTCAGGTGCCTAGAAGTTTCATTCCTGGTGAGGGAGAGTCATTTCCGGTTATGTTCAACAGCACGCAAAGTCTCTAAAAACAACAAATTGTCAACTTTTCTTGATAGCATTCTTATCATGTTGGATTTAATTTATGTCTCATTTAAAATAACTGTATTTTAGTGTTAGCTTTTCCTACTATTGAAAGAAATATTTGGAAATGTTTTAAAGCCACCATTGCTAGATACTCACACCGTGTAACTGGGCAGCATGGGGCCGGGCCATTTGTCGCTGTGCGTACACATAACACAAGTATTTGTGTGGAAGGAGACAGGTTTTTATTAACAGGGTTTCCAGTTTGAAGGGGTTGGGAGCGCTTTTCTCTTGCAAGACATAGAACTTCACTTGCTCCCAAAAGATTGCAAACCAAAGCCACAGCCAGAAGTTCTCCATTATTGTTATCTGTCCTTCTGGAGCTTAAGCTGGCCAAGCAATCAGGTCTCCATCCTCCCTGGGGTGTGCACTTGTGGGTTGTAGAGTCACCACCATCTTGCTGCAGCGCTCTCTCAGGGTGTGTGGGGCGCTGCCCGGTCACTCCAGAGGGTCATGCGGGGGAACTTCCCAGCTCCTGCCTCCACGTGCTGCTCTCAGTCTCCGCGCTCTGCTCTCAGGGGGAGAGACCCGAAGCCGTCCAGGACCCCAGGCAGTTGTGCACTGGGTCATAGTGTTATGGAAGGAAACGACTCAACACGCAGTTGGATGGCAGAGCACGACCCTTTATTAATGTGCACGGGCCCAGAGGAGTACAGACCCCAAATTCTGAGCCCTGAGCCTTGGCTGAGCAGGGCTTTTATTGCTCTCTGGACACCCTTCCCTACGTAGCAAAAGCAGGAGGTACAGAAGCTGATGCGAAAATAATTAAAATAACTCTAGCCTTGAAGTGTCCTTATCTGAAGCTGGGTGCTCTGGAGCCAAAGTGGGAGTTAGCTGCTATGTGCAGACGGGAGTTAGCCTTAAAGAATCATAATCTGAAGCTGAGTGTACAAAAACCTAAAAATTATGGCTGACGGCTTCTAAGTAATCTAAACAAACTCTTTCCTAGTTCCCGGTCCCTCCTCTGGGTCACCTTAACCCATCTGACTTTTCCTCTACAGTAGGACTCCCAAAGGCGGCAGCCCTGCGACGGAGGCATCCTAGAATGGGACCCTGCCTCTGGGGACCTAGCTTCCAACTGTGTAGGGCCTAATGCCAGGTGGGCCCAGCATTGCCAGTCTCACGACTGTTCCCATCCATGCCAGGCAAATCAGGAACCCAGGAAGCCCAGAGGTTAGAGCGACAGGCCTGGAGCCAAGCGCCCAGGCTTCTGCCCGCCTTCTGTTTGGGAGAGGCCTGGGAAATGTTCCCAGACTACACGGCCTCCCAGGGACCTGCCTGTCTCGGGATTTTAGGCTCGCTGGGCTAGCAGGGGGAGGGGCCCTGCATTTTAAAGACTCGGCCCAGGAATCCCTGAGCGAGAGAGCCTCAGGCTTGTCTCGGGGGCGTCCGTGTCTGCCATTTTTGTCAGCTCCCCGCATTTTGACTCTCTTTTGCTGTCATTCCGCGCGAAGGGGCAGGAGTTTCCCAGCTGCTCACAGTCCGCAGCGTCTGTTTGCCAGGGCGGGATGCCTGGCCCCCACAGCTCACGCAAGAGCTGCAGCAGCTCCCTTTCCTGCCCCCGCCCCGGCCGCCGCCCCTGCCCCCGGTGATGTCAGGACTGTGTTGCCTGCAGCTGGCTTCGTGCCTTTGTTTATAGATTGGCTCCAGGCTGTGAGAAGGCTGTCCTCGGTTTGGTTGTGATTTCAGTCCAGGTGCCTCTGGCGCTTCCCGCAATCTGCACTCTCTGCAGCTCCGTCCCTTCTGGGGTCATGGGGCTCACTGTGGCCCATCCGAGTTCCTTCCAAGCTCGGGTCTCCCCGGCCTCTCAGCGACCCCTGGCCAGTTTTAGGTTTATGATGAAATTGAAGGGAAGGTATAAGAATATACCATGTACTGCCCCCTGCCCCCCACCTATGAGTGCCTACCTTATCAGAGTGTTACATGTACAAGCAACCATTGATGAGCCTACGTTTATCTACACAGTGTAATCACCCGAAGTCCATACTTTTACATTATGGTTCACTCTTGGTGGGCATTCTATGAGTTTGAACAAATACATGACATGTGACCATCATTATAGTGTTATACAGAGTAGTTTCACTGCCCTAAAAATCCTCGGTGCTCTGCCTAAATATTCCTCCTCCACGCCCTGCCCCCAGCTCCTGACAGCCATTAGTCTTGTAACTGTTTCTATGTAACTTTGCCCTTTCCGAAACGTTGTGTACTTGGAATCACACAGATTGGCTTCTTTCGCTTAGTATTGTAACACCCATTTAAGGTCGCTCCAGGTCTTTTCAGGGCCCAATGGCTCATTTATTTTTTGGATTGAATACTATCCCAATGCCCAGACGTCCGGTTTCACATCTTGATTCACCGACTGAAGGGCTGTCTTGTGTGTTTGCAGGTTTCGGCAATTACGAATAAAACACGCACAGACACTCCTGTGCAGGTTTTGGTGTGGACGTAAGATTTCATCTCCTTTAGGTCGGTACCACATAATTGCTGAATCGTGTGGTAAGAGTATGTTTAGTTTTGTAAGAAGCTGCCAAACTGTCTTCCAAAATTGCTGCACCGCGCTGCGCTCCCACCAGCGGTGTAGGAGAGTTCCTGTCGCTCCACGTCCTTGCCAGCGCTTGGTTCTGCACCGTTTCAGATTTTGGCCGCTTGAGTAGGTGTGTAGTCACATTTTATTGTTGTTTAAATGTACATTTCCTTAATGACATGTGACGGAGAGAGCCTGACTTCCTTTTCACTACTTTAGTTAGGTATTATTTTGGGTGAATCCCTTCATCATTCCAGAGCTACATTTTCTAAGCTAAAAAGAGATAAGTAAAAACAGTTAAACTAGATCTCATGAATTCTTCTAATGCACTATGACTCCTAAATAAATTCTGTCAGTGATATCCGTGTATGATTTTAACCTCTTGCATGGTAAAAAGAGAAAAAGACCCTTTATATTTGTGCAAAAATTAGGAACAAACAAGGAGATTCGGTTCACCCATGCCTGCAGCTTCCAGGGACGCCGAGATACAGAAGTTTAGAAAGAAGGCTGTCCTTTAAATCTGCCCCCCCCCCCCCGCAAATCCTTACTGTCATGAGAACAACATTCTAGCAAGAGTTGGATAATGAAGTTCAAATCCAAAGCAACAACAAAATAAGACATCAAATAAAGCTCACAGGCGTCCATCATGAAATTGCTCAGATCAGCATCTGAATTTACACAACCTTCAGGTGTTTCTAACTCAACACTAAATAAAGGAATCCCCCTAAGAATTTGTGGTTACCATCTCTTACTCAACAAATCACATGAGTATGTTAAATCTCAACACTGCACAACTTTTCTCTTTAAAATTCTAGGAGCAGCTGTAGTATCAAATTCTCCTTATTTTCTTCCTTTCACAAGTAACTAGCATTTTCCTGAATTTCTCAAGTTCTGTATGAACTTTACCCCATATTTCAGTGTCACTCCTTTCCCAAATGTGACGAGGACATTTTCTCCAGCACATTTTGATGGACAAGGCAATCCATTTTGTTGTCTAACCTCTACATCTAAGTGACAGAAGATTCAGTGGCTGGAGCAATTTTTATTACGTGAATGAGATTGAGATAACACTTCCACTAACAGTATTTAAGATCAATGTCCCTAAACGTACCGTTCTCACATCACTAGTTTACTGTGTGTTTTAATACTTCATAGCCACAAAGTTTTTCTTATCCAAACCACTTGTAACAGAGTTTGGAGCAAAATTTATTTAAATAAATGTTTAAGTAATTTATTGGAAACCTCTAGAAAGTAGCTGAAGATGACAACATGACCACCAAATAAAATAAACTAAAATAAAAGAAAATAATAAAATAAAATGCAAATCTTTTCAGGGTCCTGTTGGCAGCTATGTGGCTCTCGTGGAATCCGCTGTTAGCTTGGGTAAGTAAAGGGGGCAGATGGACGACTCTCAGTCACTTAGTCTACCAGTTCGATCCCCCTTCCCACCCATCACTCCTTCACAAGGAAGGAAAGTAAGCCAGAACGGAAACCCACTTTAAAAGCTCTCTTCCGACAAAGCTCTTTGAAAACACATTCACTGATTAGAGGACATTCTTCTGATTTTACCATTCATACTTCTGCAAACATACTTTAAATCAGTAGCAGTGCCCAAATATGCCATACCCTTCGTACTTGTCTAGACTCTCATGTAAAATGGCAGGCACATCTTGCAATGATGGAATTGTTAAAATAAAAGTAACTGTGACAACGGTTTAATGATTCAATGTAGAAAAGTCTAACAAGGGTACACGGAGGGCTGGCAATAGTCCGGTTAAGGAATAACTTCACGTGGTTGTTAGGAAAATACCAGGGACTTAATTAACCACAATGAACTAACAAAGGTTAACTTTTAGGTAAAGTACACAATTTTCAACTGGGTGGTATGGTGATAGTATTTCTGAAGTAATTATGTCAATCTTTTTTTTTTTTTTAATGGAGAATTTAAGATATATTGCAATTTTTATTTAAAATAATTGCTTGAATAATCTGTATGCCAACATAGTTTTCTGTCTCATGGATTAATTTTTTATTGATACAAACAAAAACAAGGTAGGTTCAATCACAGTGATTATTAAGATCAGAAGTTGCTACTATTTTAGAAAGATTATTTGTCTAGACCAGGTTTTTCAACCAGTGTGCTGTAACAGTGTTTAAAACATGCAATGCCTGACTATATAGTCAGGGGCACTGACCTCTTTTCCCTTAGACTGTCAAATAAAAATGACGGCATCCAATATGACAATAGTCACTCAGTGTGAATGAATCAAAATTATACCTATTTTTTTTGTCAGATTGGCAAAAATATATTTTTGGTGTGCTGCAGAATTTTAATAATTATTATGTGTGCCATAAAATGAAAATGGTTGAAAATGGCTGATCTAGAACTATGCAATACAAGATGTTCCCATGAAATCTAGGCAGCACTTTGGTATTATCTGGAAAAGCAGCCATTTCTTCAACTTCCAGTATCTTCCTGCCTGTAGCCTCCAAACCCAGCACAGGAGCCGTGACACATGGACTTGGAGGTTACTCGTTACTGACCAGAGGGGCAGAATAAGGCACCGGAATGAAAGGTGAATAACAGTGGCGACCCTTAAAATAGAGTGAAACAATCAGTGATTTGTAGAGCTAGGAAACCTCAGGGGATCCAGAAAGAGAAGTAGAGGGAGGCATAGGGAAATGCTTTTGTGTGTTCTGATAAGGGGGATCCACTTCTAGGGGTGTTAGGGAAAAGGCTTTATCTTTAACTTTATTGGTCTGAATATCAAAATAGCTAATCTTATTTTCATGAGGTAAATGTTGACTGTCAGCTCGGGTAAAAGTTAATTGGAAAAAAAGGAGATACTTATGTTCTCATTCACTACTTCTACTACTTTATACCAAAACCTATCTGTTAGTTACAGCGTCTGGTCAAGGTGTGTTCTTATGCATTGAGTTTGACAGAGGGTGGGAAGAAATTGGTCTCTCTTTTATTAATTCATGTGGTTAAGTCCCTGGTATTTCTCTGACAAACACGTGAAGTTATTTCTTAATCAGACCACAGCCAGCCCTCTGTGCACACTTGTTATGCCTTCCTAGGTTGGATAATTAAACTGTTGTTGATTTATTTGATGGAGACAGTCAAGCCAAGAAAATCAAACGCAGTAATTGAGATCTGCCTATGTTTCTATTACTTTTTACAGTGAGACAACTTCGCCAGCTAATTCTGATTATAAATGACAATGGATATTTCCTGTTTTACTATTGCATCTGGATAAAAATATCGATCGTGGCTGTTTCTATCTTTTCCCTTGTGCTGTGGAGATACATTTGACATTAATTTCAGTTTTCACCTTCCCTTACCCTGAAGAATGAAAGTTCAGACAGCCATTATGCGTGGAAGTGAATCTGATCAACCACTCTCATTCATGCCACTGAAAGTCACCTGAAAAGTCACCTGAAAAGTTCTGAGACCCAGGAACCTAGATGTCTCATTTTATCCATTATCTAAAATAGTAAACTCGTATCAAATACTGTGTTTTAATTTTGACTAATGGGGTTGAAAGACTCTTACTCAGTGTCTGTTCATGTGAATTATGCCAACACAGGAATTCAATTCAATTCTTCACGTTACATGAAATTGATACTAAATTAGCCCATTGACTCTGTCATTCTAGTTTTCCACTTGGCCGTGAGAGGTCAGACTTGACCTCTTACCTGCATCTCTTTGTTAAGAACTGAAAATAGCAACATAAGTTTAGGCCAATAATATCCATAATTCAGAAAGCTGATTTCAAGTCTGAAAATTGTACTGTAAGGAAAGAAGGGGCTCTGGTTGGGTGGTTCAGTTGGTTAGAACGCCATCCTGGTACACCAAGGTTGCAGGTTTCATCCCCAACCAGGGCACGTACAAGAAGCAACCAGTGAATGCATGGATAAGTGGAACAACAAATTGATATTTCTCTCTCTTTCACTTCTCTCCCTCTCTCTCTAAAATCAATTAATAAATGCTTTTTTTTTTTAAAGAAGGAAAAAACTGGATGGAAACGGTTCTAATTTGCTTTGGTAATAGGCAAATAGACTGATGTTTCTTTCCTAACACTCTTTCAAAAAGGCAAAACTTGATACCAGTTACCAGTTAACTTGTTACCAGTGATACAGAGCTCTGAGTAGGCAACAGTCTACCAGGAGCTAATTTCTCTACTTAAAAAAAAAAAAAAAAAAGTAGGAAATAAGGGGGGAGCATATGTTTCTGTGTTTTTGGCACAGAGAGGTGATGCTGGAAAGCTCGGGTTTCAGTCATTTTCCAAGTGACTTCCGCGCGGTTCCCAATCTGCATGTTTTCACTGTGTGCGTCTCCCTGGTGTGAAACTGATTAGTAGCAGCAGGAATCTGTCACCGAGAGTAACAGTGACTGGGATGTGCAGGGACTTCAGCCTATTCTGGGGGAGGCTGTACTGCGCCCACACACCCCTTCAAATGTGACCCGGGTCTGGAAATGATGAGGCTTCATGCGTCAAGGTCCTCGGGGACGGAGATTTCTTTTCAAGGAAAAAAAAAAAAAAACAACTTCCACCCCTGGCTGTCCTCACAAAGAGTGAACAGGTCAGGGAGATTCAAATGCCTCTCAGCGTGACCGAGACCATGTACAGACCTGTATCTGGGGAAATAACAGAAGGTGCACGAAAGCTGCCCAGCAACGGCTGACGCGGTCTTGGCCATATCTTTTATTTACGTAGTACGTCCACTTACATAATTATTTATATAATACTGCTAGTTAAGCAATTAGAAGTATATTTACATCATACGTATTACATAATTACATAACACTTCTAATTTGAACTCAGAAGCCTTCATGTGTTTACATCTGAACTTTGAACTCAGAGGCCTGTACATGTTTCTTCTGTCATATGTTACTATTTATTTGTAAAAATACATGTCGTTGCTTTATACTAAGGGCTGAGTGAGCTTAGATACTAATGGTCTTGACAGCTGGTGTTGAAAAGCAGTGGATCATTATATTCCAATAGAACCTTCTCATAACTAAACAAAACTACTCGAATATCTGAACAATTTTGTAGTCAGTGTACATGAACTATATTTGATTTGGTTAATTAAAATCACTGGGTATTTTAAAAATTAGATTTAAATTTGCTGAACTTTTAATATATGCAAGTGGCTTGCTTGCCTAAATCAATGTATTTGCTTGGCTTTATGGTTCATATTTGTTTCTGGAAACAAAGGAGAGGGAAGGGCTGTATTTGTTACCAAATAAACACTGTAATTCCTGAAAATGTTTTTATAGATGCTCAAGATGCTCTCAATTTTTTTTTGAATTTTGCTATTGTAGGTGTAGTAAAATGGCCGATTTCAGCTAATGGTTCAAGGAATAGAATGGATCCTTTTGATGTACAGTAGCCAAAAATATGCCATATTTTGTTTTGAGAAGAAAAGCATTTATCTTATTTGAAAATAAAAAAAAATGTATAACAGTTCTAATTCACACCTGTTGTGTAGTAGTGATCCTGTGCAAGCTGAATCCCACTGAATCTGAGGCTGTAGTCTAAGCATCTGTGTCTTATTTTAAAATTTAATCTTTATTGTTCTTTTTTCCATTACCATTTAGTCCCTTTATACCCGCCTCCCCCCAGCAATCACCACCCTGTATCCGCTCAGCCAGGTTTGAGAACCACTGACCAAGCTCCAATGGTACTTTCCTTTTCTGTGACCTCATTTTTGCTTCCTCCATCAACTCCCAGATGAAATACTTTCAGCTGCTTTCTTATTATAATAGTATTTCACAGACAACTCTTTCCCCTGGTACGTACCATGTGTACACTGCATTAGAGCTGTTAAGCACATCCTATTGCCTCTGCTAGATTGTATGACTATTCAGGTCATGAGCAGTCCGTGTTTGTACCTGACATGATATGTTGCAAATACAAAGATTTAAGTGGACAAAGGAATGATCATGCATCTTAAAATTTAGGAAGACATCAGCATGTGCTCTGAACAGAAGGTGTCTTATCCAGAGATAGGGAAGTCAGGGCCAGGAAGGCTGTATAAACACGCCTTGTTACTTCACTAATTATTGCCTCAAGCCCAGACCCCTTTGTCTTGGCAATTCTTCACCAATTCATGGTTTCTCCATCTAAAAAGTGTAAAAGCGGCCTGCTTTGGTCACTTCTTTGAGTCTTATTTTTCTCTGAGTTCCTGTAAGTACAAAATTAAATTTGCTTTTCTCCTGTTAATCTGTTGTATGTCAACTTAAGTGGTAGGCCAACAAAAGGACCTAGAAGGGAAGAAGAGAGCTTTTCCTCCCCTACAGTGCGAGCTGATTAATCCCCGTATGTGTTTGTAGATTGGAAAAAAAAAAAAGGTGAGACGGGGCCACTTCCTGGCGTGACTCCAGGTACAGCAATAAGCACTGTCCGCTGAGAGGCTTCATGGAGACCCTGTGGGTTTCTGATCCTGAAAGTCTGGTGCCTTGAAGAGGATGCTGGGACTCCATGGTACTTATCTTCGATCCCCCTGTCAACTTTGTCTCAGATGTCACGGCCCTGAAGGTCATGTGATACTCAGCGTGCAATTAGCTCCCCATCTTGAAATCTCCAATATAATCCCAACTTCTATTGCCTCTAGTTCAGAGAGAAGGGCCCAGTCTCTAACAATGTGAATGTGTCTGTGATTTCCTCCTGGTTCTTGGTGAGAGAAGGAAGATACCACACCCTGGAATCACTGTTCAAGTTGGTCATCCACGGTGGTCACTTCCCCAGTGGCTGTAACGGCTGCTGGCCCTGTAGCCACTAAACCCCTGGTCAAGTGTGTTCAGGCTTGGAGGCTCTTCCCAGTGAGCCACACTGAAGTGGCACGGGGAGGTGGTGGCTTCGGTGGAGCTGTCAAATCTTGCAGGGTCAGATCTGGTCAGGAAATTTGCAACCAAGTGTGATGCCAAGTCATGTCCTTTCACTGACATCATCTCTTTTAATGTCACTGGCTTTTTAACGAGATATGTCTTCCAGTTTTCTCCAGGTGCCTCTTTGCATCATGCTTCGGTGTCTTATTTAGCTACTCCATTCTCTGCTTCCCGCAGAAGACAATGCTGATCTTGCTAATATCACACAGAACTCTAAATCATATGCGCTTTGGGTTCAAAGGGGAACCTAGAGCTCATAAAATTCCCATTTTCATAAGGAAGAACAAAGGTATGTGATATACTATTTTCCGTGCCCTGGTTGTATACCACAGACTGCTGATGATAATACTGAGTTTGTAGCATCTGCAAACGTGAATCTTTTTTTTTTTTTCACCTCAATGCCTGGTGGTCAAATATTATGGATATTTATGTGTAGATTTAGGGGGTGGTCATTCAAAATAACAAATTCTTCAAAATGAGCTAAGACAACTTAATTCTTTAACCAGAATTCTGAAGCAGGAGATGGGTACCGAAGGACCAGAGGAGGCTGCCCCTTGTTTTATAAAGAAATACAGTTTAAGGAATGTTAGGCAAAACTTTCTACAATTTACCATTCAGTCTAAAAGGGATATATTTTATGAAGGTGAAAGTTCTTAAAAAGTAATTTTAAACTCTTTTCATTCTCCTAGTTAGTGCAAAGAAAAAAGACACTATATACATTAGGAACAAAAGTAGGTTCTCATAATAAGATAAATGTGAATGTCTTCAATAATTTATGAGACTAATCCATGGTTAATAGTTTACTGTGATTATATGGCTTTTGGTGTCCTGAGTCCTGCTTCTCTTTCATCATTTCAGTAAAAAGCAGAAGTTACCATAAGGTTTTTTGTGTTTTTATAGGTAATCTCTTCTCTTAACCAAAATGTAGCTTTTATGGCCCAGAACAGTAACTTTTATCTACTGAGGAAGCTTTAGCTGTGGATTACTATTGAATTTTCCCCTTTGGTCAGCTTCTATAGACCCAGAAAAGTGAAACATCAGGGACGGTATTCCTCTCTTCTACCGTCAGAGTTCTGTACGTTCTGATTATAATTCAGGCAGTTATGTTACTGTGAGCGGACTACAAATTCCGCAATGATGAAATGTTCTATTTTTTTCAGATTAAAATTCTACAAATTCTTTATTTGGAGCTCACTTGTAAAATTACTACATTTCTGTGATTTCTTCTTTTCTTCCTCATCCTTTCAAGTGTCTAAAAGTCCAGGGTATTGAGTGAACGCCTGGCCAGGCTTTCCCTTCTCTCTCCCTTTGATAAAACTGGGGCTGCTGGGCGCCCTCCCTGTGGAGCCGCTGTGTTTACTCTGTGAGTTCACCGGCTCTCGCTCTTACTCCCACACTCTCCCTCCTCTTCTTCTCCCTGCAGCACACGTGGGAGCCAAATGTTCAGGCTCCAGACGTTCAGTTAGCTTCAGAAAGTATTCAAAATGGAGCACGGTTTCTGTCGTCTGCATATTTCTCTGTTTCCCTTCTCACCCATTTAGCTTTGCCTCTGTGTCTTTTCTTCAGCGGTTAAATGCTTAATGGTTATAAAATGGTGTCAAAGAACTCTAGATAAGTAAACTAAAATTATGAATCTTCTGTTTATTTTGTAAAATAACACACCCTTCCCATCTGTTTATCTCGAATCATCTTTCTATGGTTTTTGACAAAGGAGCAAACCATAACTCACGAGGTGTATTTTTATGGAATATTTGAGCCCAGGAGGATACAAGGACCTGTCCTCCAAGATTGACGGCAACATTGTTCCTCTTGTTGGGCGCAGGCACCCAAACCAAGCACGCGGTCCAGCCAGACATGCAGCAAGCGCAGAGAGCTCCCTGCAGCTTCGCCTGCCACCGGAGAGGAAAGGTCATCTGAAAATGGAGGATGCTCTACCTTGAAAGACGCCATTTAAATGGCAAAATAAAGGCTATCACTCCCCTGATGACCCTTCCCAAGGCTTCGCACCCCCCTGACCATGGTCCTCACTTGTTCTCATTCTCCTGGTACTGACATCCTCCTTCTCTGCTTCAGAGCAGCTAATAAGCAACTCCCTTCCTGCCCATGCCTTGGGCTCACCCATGAAGGTTTTATTCATTTTCCATTTCTATTTTCTGGCCATCTGTACCCTTCCTTATTGCCTTTATCATCAGTTTTACTCTGAAAGACACTTGCATATGCAGACATACACACACATGCTTTCATTTATTTATCCAGAGCCCTAGACACGAATTGACTTTATTCATAGCTTTCCATTTCTTTTTTCATTTGTTTGCTCACTATGGATGTGGTGCTGTTAAGGGAAGATATGCTTCATTGTTTGTCTTTTTTTAATGTAAAATGCAGTTTTCGATATTGGATTGAAATTCTTTTTATGGACAGTGGCCCAGATCCTGGACCTGCCCAGAGTTCAGGTTTTGACATCTGTTCACTGTGGGGGGCCCCAGCTGCACCCTGGCTCTGCTCTGACACCATCGGTTGGGCTCTGGTATCACATGTGTACTTTTTCAGCATCTTGACCCTTAACATTTCCTTGCATTGTAATTGGGATCATTCACGAAGAAATTCAGCTGTGCAGAGAAATAACAAAAGTAACAATGGAGGGTTTATTTCATGACTGAGGTCTGGAATACGCAACCCAGGGCTGGCATGGAAGGTTTAGGAAGTTGTCAGGGACATGGCTCCTTTTAGCTTCTGCTCTGTTATCCTCAGCACCTCCTCTAGGTTGCTGCATGTTCCAAGATGGCTGCTTGAACACCGTTCATTACACCAGCATTCCAGGAAGCAGGTAAGCGGTAGTAGGGGAGGTGCAGGGTACTCCTGCTAGCAAAGTCAGATCTTTTTGAGCAACCTGCCTGAGGTTCTGTCACACCTTTTCATACATCTTGTGTGAAAGGCTGGGAAATGCTTTCTTCTGGATGCTGTGCAGTTGTGTTTCTTTATCAGGGGAAGAGGGAGAGTAGGTGATAGATGGCAACAAGAATTCTCCAACACCTATTTTTATTCCAGGGTAGCCATAAAAAAGTAAAGGAATGGGACTAAGGAGTTCAAGGATCAGAGCTGTGATTCTAAGTGTGCTTACTAACAGGAGGTGGAGTGGGGAGTAGACCTGGTCCGCCGTGTATGGCGAATGTGATCTTGAAACATCTTGCTCCTAGTGTGAGAAACTGGCTGCCTCATCTTAATTCCTGTTTGAGACCACAGTTAGTCCCCACCAAGCACCTACTCAGAGACTAAGTCCTTTTTAAAATACAGTTTAAGTTCTTTCAAAAGTCTTCACTTTATGTTTTTTAAACAATTTTCTTCCTTTTTCTTTCAAAGAGAGAGTCCCTAGACTTTCTTTTATTTCTTTTTAAAGATTTGCATCCTCACTCCTAGGTCTTACGTTAATGGGGCTGGTACACATTCAGATCCATCTGAGGGTGTAGATTCTCCAGTCTTTAAGACTATGTCCTACCACGAGAACCCACTACTGAATCCTTGACCTCGAAGGGGACATCTCCAGTGCGGCCCGTCTCTCCCTCTGCAGTTTCTGAAATAAGACTTCCTATAAGCCATTCTGAGGGGGAGGTGGAGAGTTCCCATTCTGTTTGGAGAAGCTCTGTGTGCAGGTGACAGGTTTCCCTGGTAGCCTTGTTACATTACATACTTTCTGAGCAGTCCTCAAGGACACAGGACACATGTGACAGAGTCTAACCACTTCCTGCTTCCACTGGAGACTGCTGCTCTGGGGCTGGCTCTGTTGCTAAAAGATAGGAAAAGTCCACTTGATGCCACAACTATGTTGTGGTCTAAGCTTGGTCGTCAGCACTGCCATTTCCCCTCCCTCTTTCTGGGAGACCTCTCTACAATGCAGAAGCCAGTTGGGCACCTAGAACATTTTTCTCTCTAGGACAGTTTCAGCCATTCAAGATGGTCCGATAGCGTGCTTCCTTGGTATCGGTGGTTCTTCACCACCTTGGGGAAAGTCCGATAACTGCCCAATTCTACTACACCCTTCACTGAAGTCCAGAGTCCGGACCCTCTCCAGCCTCACAGGTTTATCACGTTCACCCTATGAACTTGATTCCAAGGAACCACAGTCTGTAGGGAGTGATCTATGTTGGCAAACACAAGATACTTTTCAGGGGAGCTCCTCCTGAAGCCTCTCCAGGTGATAAGGGGTCCATCACTGCCTTTGAAGGTTCTTCATCCTCCAACTCATCCCAGCTGGGTCTTTCTTGAGTTTGTTCTAGTCTCAGGGGGTGATGTTCATAGGAATACGTGCCTGTGTTAAGACACACCTAACCTCTTCAGTTTTTTTCCCCTCCCAGGAGGATATATTTAGTTCAACACACACTTGATGTTCCCTTGGTCATGGTGTCACAACACTATGGTGAATCACAGTCCACTGTGAAGAACATGTTACCCATAGCAGCAGAAATACCAAGGCTTAAAACTAATTTTCTTCCAAAAACTTAGTGAGATAAAATCAAAATTAAAAGTATGGTTCTCAGGGCTTCTTGTTCTAGTCAAGGTAGACTATTTAGAAGGTCCAGATTTATCCAGTACCTGAAGCAACTGTCATACAGGGCAAAATATATGAATCAATGGCTCTCAAGAAATTGGATTGCAAGCAAAAAAGGACAGCATGCTTTCAGAGAAACAAAGGATGTGAGCCCTCTGACTGCCCGCTTACTGCCTGGGCAGTTTCCACACTGCATTGTGGGAGGAGCTCCCGGGCAGTGCCTGTTCTCCACGGCCGGACGGAAAGCCTCATAATTCATGGGGCATTGGGTGAAGAACTGAGGAGCGTCTTGCTTTGGTAATGGCTAATTTGACACTAGACCAAATGCTGTTTGGATCCCCACCGGCAACATCTTAAAAGCAAGACCTGAAGGGATCAAATTATTTCCAAGGAACTTAGCCATCCTAAAATAAAGTACAGAAACATTTTTTAGAAATACACAAATATTCAGCCCCCGCCCACACACTGCAACAAGCTAAAATGCTCAAAGTCTTGCATCCAGTTATGAATTGTTGGGCATAAAAAGAGACAGTAAAAGATTATCCATAATGAAGAGAAAAACCATCAATCAAAACTGACCCAGAAATGACCCATGGCAGAGTTAGTAGACAAAAGCATGTAAACAGTAATTATGAATGTATACCATATGTTCAAGAAGCTAGAGGAAAGATTGTATATGTTAACGAGAGATGTGCACATTTTTTGAAGGACAAACAATTTATAGAGATGAAAATGGTGATGTCAAAGATGAAAAATACACTGATGGTGTTAATGGTGGATGTATCAGGCTATCAGAAGAAAAAATCAGTAAACTTTAAGAGGTAGCAGTCAATATCTACAATGAAAATACATCGAGGAAAAGACTAAAAATATTGTAATTAACAAAGCATCACTGAGCAGAGAGACAATTTAAGAGGTCAAGCGTGTATAATTGGAGGGAAGGAAACAAATCAAATAAACAGTGTCTGAAATTTTCCAAGTATGATTAAAACCATCAACCCACAGATCAGTGCTCATCATGATCAAATTGCTTAAAACCTGTGGAAAAGGAGAAAAAAACCTTAAAAGCAGCTGGAAGGCAGGGAGAGAATATTCACCACAAAGGAACAGAAACAAAGATGACAGCAGCTTTCTCAGTGGAAACAGTGCAGGTGGGAAGAGCGTAACAACACCTTTAACCAACGGAAGAGGGGAGAATCCCTGTCAATCCAGAATTTATCAGCTGTTGAAAATAGTGTTGAAAAATTAAGGTGAAAGGTGAAATAAAGCTGAAATATTCTTTTCATATATCCAAAAAGTGAAAGAATTCATCACACTACAATAATTTTTTTGAGTTTTTTAATTTAAATTATTTTATTGTTATTCAATTACAGTTGTCTGTATTTTCTCCTCATATCTCCCCTCTGCCAAGCAACCTAAGTGCCCATCAGCAAATGAGTGGATCAAAAAACTATGGCACATTTACACAACGGAGTTCTGTGCAGAAGAAAGAAAGAAGGAGCTCCTACCCTTTGCGGCAGCATGGATGGAACTAGAGAGCATTATGCTGAGTGAAATAAGCCAGGCAGTGAGGGACAAATACCGTATGATCTCACCTTTAACTGGAACATAATCAACAAAAGAAGAAAGCAAACAAAATATAACCAGAGCCATTGAAATTAAGAACAATCTAACAATAGCCAGAGGGGAGAGGGAAGGGGATAGTGGGAAGAAGGGTTTTCAGGAACACTGCAATAATTTTTAAAGAAAGTCCTTTGGAGAAAAGTGAAATGATATGATAGGATCCTGGATTTACAGGAAGAAGTGAAGACTAATGGCCACTGTAACTACACAGGACATGTTAAAACTTTTAAAATAACTTTTAGAAATCATGTCTATTCATTTTTTATTTACCCTGTGTAAAGCGAAAATATATGATCACAATAGCACATAGGCTAGAAGGAGAGAAATGAAATTATACTGGACACTACATCACGTGATGTCACCAGGAAGTAGGTTGTGTTAAATTAAGAATGTATGCTACAAACTAAAGTAACCACTAAAGTAACACAACAGAGAATTCTGCTGACAGGTGAATCAAAGAAGGCAAAGGACTATTTTTAAAGTATACCATTAAGTCAAAAAGGACAAAAAAGAGTGATGAGGGAATAAGGAACCAACAGAACAAGTGGAAAACAAATAGCAAGATATTAGAAGTAGTAGATGTAAATTCAACCATACCCACAATTATAGTGAAATATAAGTGATTAAATACCCAGCAGAGTTGCAGAATTTGTCAGATTGCATAAAAAACCAAGAACTAACTAATTGCAGGGTGCTGCAAAGAAACCTACTGTAAACAGAAAAACACAAATTGTTTAAAACTAAAAAAATGGAAAGAAAAAAGGAAACTAGTAAACAAAATATACACTAAATCAAAGAAATCTGCTCTGGCTATTTTGGGCGTAGGTAAGCTAGATTTAAGAGAAAAGGTGTTATAAAAGGGGAAAAAGTCATTGATTGATGATAACACCATCAGTTCCTCAAAAGAAAAGAGCAACCTTAAAACTTATGCATGTAATAATGGTCAAAAAATATGAATCAAAACTGAAAACTGCCAGGGGAAAAACAAATCACAATTAGAGTAGAAGATGTAATCTGTCCTCTCTCTCTCTCTCTCTCTCTCTCTCTCTCTCTCTCTCTCTCTCTCTCTTTCTCTCTTTCTCTCTGTCTCAAAAAACTACAGATTAAGAAGACTGCAGTAAACCTTTAAAAAACTTAAACAACACTATCAAACAATTTATCAAATCAGTGCTTATAAACTACTTCACTTGCCACAACCAAATACATAACGTCTTCAAAAGCACATTGATCATCACTGATGTAGACTGCTTTCTGGGACATAAAATAGGTTTCAAGTAATTGAAAAAACTTTAATTCATACAAAATATGTTGTCTCATCACAATGTAATTAAATTAAAAGTCAATACTAAAATATATCTGAAATATAGCCAAACATTTGAGGACTAAATATATACTTACAAATAATTTATTTTGAAGCTATTTTGAAATACATAAAAATGAAAACCTAACATTTTGAAACTCACTGAATGCAACTAAAGCAGTATCTGGGGAAAAATTACAGCACTCAATACTTTATATAAGAAAGAACAAAGTGGTACCTCAGTGAACTTAGATTCTACCTTAAGTTATTATAAATGAACGAGCAAATGACACAGAAAGCAAATAGAGGAAAATAAACAATAAAGATCAGGATGGATTAATGAAATAGAAAACAGAAAGTAATAGAGAAAAATCAATAAAACAAAAGCTAGTTCTGTGAGGTCAATTAGATGAATAAGCCTCTGGTTACAGTGGTCAGGAAAATACATGGAATGAACTACTGACACAGTGTGAATGATCTTAAAATAATTACCTCGAACGGGAGAAGTTAGAAGAGAAAGAGCATAGACTGTCAGAGCCCATTTACCAAATTCCAGAATAGGCAAAATAATCTGTGGTTAGAAGAAGAATGGCTCCAGGGATCTGAGCCAGTGAGAAGCGAGAGAGGGCTTACGGTGGGCCTGGAAGACACTTTTGGGGGATGGATGCCATCTGGATTGCGATGATGGTTCTGTGGGTGTCTGTAGACTTGTGTGCAGTTTCTTGTATGCCAACCATCCCTCCAACAGACCCGTTGGTGTGGAAGGAGAGGCCACACCTCGCTTGAATCCTGGTACGATTTCCTAAGAGGGGAGGGTCACAGAGGATCACAGTTGGGTTGCAGGAACCAGTGGACAGGCCTGCAGAGCTCCTGCAGCCTCAGTCAGTGCCCACTATGCAACCCACCTGGGCAGCGCTGCCCCTCAGAGGGGGCCCTGCAGGCTTGGCTGTCGTCCCTGGCCAAAGGGAGGCGCTCACATTCTCTGCTTATCACGAGGTCTTTTTCACCAAACTGAAAATGATTAACCTATTACTCACTGATCAGTTTAATCTATTCTAATTGTCCTTGAAATCACTGTAGCACTTCCCTTTAAACACAGTTGTTTCTCCTTGTCCTACTTCGTCTTTAGGTTGTGGACGTGTGTTGTCAGAACCCACTATTGTGTTTTCTTTTTCCCTGACCCCTGCATTTCCCTGCTCCTTTCCTGCCTTAAATGCCTCCCTTTCCCCATGCAGCATCATGCGCGGTCTGTTATTTACCTTCAGTTGGCGAGGCCTTTCTATTTTTATGTCTAGGGCTTCCACAAGCTTCCCTCAAAAATAATATTTGATAAAACCAACTTTTCATTCCCAGTGTGTGTTCTTCTCTGTATTTTCTCACATCAGTGCTCTGCTTCTGAATCTATGCCAGTGAATAACCCCCTTTTTATTTTACACTGCTGAAAATGTCATCCCTGTTTAAAAATGTATACTTTTAGTCAACTAAATGTTTCGTACATGTGTACACTTGTAAAATGGAGGGAACCAAACAATAATAGGTACCTCTTCTTTTGTTGACTATGCTGGGCTTTTGGACGGATGGTTTATTTTAAAATCCCCCTGCCACAATCGTTTCATATTTAAAGCATCAGTGGCATCATACTGAGCAATACTACATCTTCTTTATTGACATAAAATTGCAATGTTATTGATAATCTTCAATCTCTTTTCATATATTATAACATATACATACATGTACATTTATACATACATACATATATGTAAACATGTGCACATGTACAAATTTATATGTAATATATTCTTGTTTTGAGTTAGTACTATAGGTATAGCTAGCAGCTCATGTTTCCCCCAGATAGCTTTTCTAAAATAAATAATAAACAGATTTATTCTTACAGCTTGGATTTTATTAGCTAGGGTTCTCCAGAAAAACAGATATAATAGGAAAGAAAGAAAATCATTTCAAGGTATTTGCTACTGGAATTACTGGGGCTGAGAAGTCCCGCCGTCCGCCGCCTGCAAACTGGAGACCTGGCGGGGAGGCGGCGTGGCTTCTGAGAGCTGGAGAGCCGACGGTGCAGGTCCCAGGCTGGGTCTGCAGGTCTGAGGCCCAGCAAAGGCAAGGGCCAAAGAAGACTGATACCCAAGATCAGCAGGGGGGCAGAGAGAATTCAACCTGCCTCTACCTTTTCTCTCTATTGGGGCCCTCAGTGGGCTGGAGGAGGCCCACCCATGTTGGGGAGCACAATGCGCTTTACTCAGCCCCCCGATTTTCATGCTAGTTCTGGAAACACCCTCATAGCACCTGCAGAAGGGTTGCACCAGACGCTTGGGTATCCTGAGATCCAGTCCAGGAAAACATGTAAGACTTTCACATGTTATTTATTGTTTATCCTTTCTACATAGAGGACTGCAAAAATGCCTCTGTGAGTTGTTTCCACAAACTGTATCATTGAAATTCTCAAAAAGAAAGTCCAACATGAACATTCGTTGCCTTCACCTGTGAGTTAATCCTGTGCTACATCAATTTTGACTGGCGTTATGATTTGTTTGCTATTTTCCATAACATATCATTTATTTTTCCTTCTTAACAATTAAATGAAATTAATGGGGCAAGTTATATAAAATATATACCTTGGATATTCCCATAAATCAAAAGTCCCTTTTGAACAGATCTTTTGACAGATCCTTACACACCTGTTCCTATTCTCATGACTAGGGATGTTTCTATTATGTTTAGGAATGATAATATCTGCATATTTTTTTAAAATCCAGGTACTACAGTCACATGGTGTTTCTTCAGAACTGAGCTTAATTTTACCTTTCTAAAAGTAGGAACATTTTCATGAGAAAGGGATTTGCTGTGTAAATCCTGATGGCAACTCTAAGACAGGTAAAGGGTATGAGAATGCCTGAAAGAAAAAAAAAAAAAGAAAGAAGAGAGAGTTTCTGCCCCATGTGTATTAAAAAGAACGGGATTTCAGGTTTGCAAATCAGTTAAAATTCTCAGTGTCTAAGTGCATAAAATATCCCTAAAGTTCGTCAGACTCTCAGTTGGCTCAGTAGAAGGTTCAGGGTGAGGGTTCATTCTGCCTCTGGAGCAGCGGGAGACACCACATTTTGTGGTCTGACAACTAAGAAACATTGCGTTGTTGGAGGTTCACGGAGGGGCAGAAGTACAACTAAGACATCAGGACATTTAATTTGTAATCATCTCGTAGCACAGAAATCTCTAAACCGTGGGCAATGCCAACATGTGGTCGAGATCATCTCTGCTCTGCTGCCTGCGTGAATCTGGGAAAGTCTTATGAAATCAGTTTTCCTGTCCACAAAATATTTGAACCCTTGGTAGATGTGAAGAAGTTCCGAAGGGCCTCTATCAACCAGGCTTAACCTCTCTGTCCTTTGAAACTTTGGCAGGGAACTCATTCACTTAATAAAACATTTTCTTGAGTTGCCTGCAGTGTGCCTGGCACTCAGGGCACAGCTGTGGATTTCACGTGCTCCTTCTTTGTTGCCTTGTTACTGAAGGACGTGAACTTAGCTGGGTCTCCTGGGACCATCCCACTCCTTCTGGCACCCTTTCTCTCTAGCACGCCACGGGCAGTCCCTGACTTGCAATGGCTCCGTTTCTGATTTTTCGATGTCACGATGGTATGAAAGTGGTAACATAATATATTACATGAGAGTTTCAACATTTAATGATAAAATAGGCTTGTGTTAAATAATTTTGCCCAACAGTAGGCTTATGTCAATATTCTGAGCACATTTAAGGTGTGTGAAGATAAGCTAGGATATTTGGTAGCTTATGTGTATTAAGTGCATTTTTCCTATGGTGACTTTATCGATGCATAGCCCCATTGTAAGTTGAGCAGCAACTGTCCACTGAAAATATCCATGAGCTGAGTGCACTAATAAAGGAAAAAAGTGAAAACGATAGGCCATTCTCACTTCTTCCACTTGTCCTCACTCTTGAAATCTTTGAATCGAAGCGGGTTTCTCTTTTGCCCAAACTGCTTCTACTGATCTGTTTCCCGTCACGCTCCCCGGACACAGGCATACGCATCTGCGTTTCAGGAGGGTCTGCCGCTTTAAAGAGCAAGAACAAAATTATTTTTTTTTTCCTGAAGCTGTTGCGTAGCCCCTTAACTCTCCGTGACTCTTATTTCCCTGGCCACCAATAGTAATTTGGTTTTTCCATGGTTTTTAATATATTTTTTCCATCTCCCTGGAGCACTATGAGAATTACCTTCTTTTATGTCAGATTCTGTAAAAGGCACCTTCAAGGCCCAAGGAGGAAAGGTGCCGCACATAACACAAGTAATCTCATAACGACGCGGCGCAAGGATGCTGCGATGAATAGCGGGTGCTGTCTGCAGAATACCGGGAGCTCCTCGGAGGGCACGTGCAACTTCAATTTTCTTCTCTGCATCTAAGCTTTTTGGTCCATAAACAAAAAAGTGTGTATCTCCTTTTTTTAAAAAACAATGTGTAAGTATTTTGTCTCCAGGCCTTCAGAGAAGTCTGCAGTAAGGACAACTGTAGAAAAACTTAAATGGTAGTTGTTAATTTTTTAAATTTTTGTTATTCTATTTTTTAAGATTTTATTTATTTATCTTTAGAGGGGAAGGGAAGGAGAGAAGGAGAGAAACATCAATGTGTGGTTGCCTCTCATGTGTTCCCTGCTGGGAACTGTCCTGCAACCCAGGCTTGTGCCCTGACTGGGAATCGAACTGCAATCTTTTGGTTCATAGGCCTGCGCTCAATCCACTGAGCTACACCAGCCAGGGCATATTCTATTTTTTGATTACAGTTTGCATTCAACACTATTTTGTATTAGTTTCAGGTGTACAATATAGCAGATAGACACTTGTATAGGTTACGAAGTATTTCCTCTGACAATTCAAGTGCCCACCTCAGCCCAAACACAGTTATTAAAATGTTGACTATATTTCATGTGATGTACTTTATGTCCTTGTGCCTATTTTGTAATTACCAGTTAGTATTTCTCAATCCCTTCACCTTTCTTCACCCTATCCCCCAACAACCCTCCCCTCTGTCGTCTATCATTCTGTTCTCTGTATCTATAAGTCTGTTTCTAATTTGTTTTTCTTTTTAATTTTTATTTTTAGATTCCACATACAAGTGATATCATGTGGTATTTGTCTTTCTACTATCTGGCCTATTTCACTCAGCAAATACCTTCTAGTTCCACCAGTCTGCAAATGATAATATTTCATTCTTTTTATGGCTAAGTAATATCCCACTGTGTAAATGTACTGCAACTGTTTTATCCACTCACCTATCGATAGGCACTTGGGCTGCTCCCATATCTTGGTGATTGTAGATAATGCTGCAGTGAACTCGGGGTGAGTACCTTTTATCGTTGAGTTGTACAGGAGAAAGTGCACCGATGGATGTGGAAATTAGGAGGCACGGGTTCTAATCTCCCTTTTGTGTCTGGATTACCAGACGCCTCTAGGAGAGTGACAGAGCTACATGAACTTGAAGAACTTCCTGTGAGAAGCCAAAGACAGTGACCTCCTGGGTCCCTTCCCATGTGTTTTGTTTCTGATTCCTACCAGTCTAAAATTCTTTAGGGGCAGAAACCATGCATTTTAAAAAATTTCCTAGTCATAAGCCTGATGGTAGGCAAATACAATGGCAGATGCTCATCACATATTTGTTGAATGAATGTCTTATAAAATATAATCAGGCATCGATATTTGTGTAACATTATTCAGATCCACAATTTCTAGTCTTGACACCAGGGACAGCACTTACCTTGTTCAAAAGATGACTGAGAAGTTGATATCATTCAGACATTGTTTTGGGGAAAGCAATAAAAACTGTCAGACTATGTTGTATGGACCAGCTTCAAACAGATGCTGCGTGGAGGGATCTGGGAAAGACCCCATGCATTACGTTCCAAAATCAACTGTGTGGAATAGTATGTATTTCTGACTGTCAAGTGGAAATGGGTTTGCACGGTTGGTCCTGCGGCTGTGTTTGAGGGAGCCCGCCCGGAAGTTTTCTGAGGCATCAGCATGCAGAACGTCGGAGGGTACACCGTGCTGGCTGCAGCGCTGTTCAGCAGTGATTTAGAGAAGTGCCACTCTTAAATCTTCTGCAAAGACTGTTGCAACTTAGAGGAGGAGCCCAATGTACACCATTATGTTTTCAGAGCCTTAGAGAAGAAAAAAGACACTGGCGTTCATCATAGCGAACATCAGGGCCTAGAGTATGAAGTATGTTTTAGTCTTCTGGGTACAAAATGTAAGTCAGAAAGATAGGAAAACAGCAAGCAAGAGCGTGGATACATGTCACAGTTGAGAGTCTAGATGCCTTTGCTTCCTATTTATTCCTTACTTGTAAATTGTCTCTCTCTCTACAGGTCTATAAGACAAATCATCATTAGAAAATTATGACCGGAAGAAAGGTGTATATTGACAGTATTTACAGGAATGCCAAAAAGTTTTGGATTTTAGGGAATCTAAAATAGCCTGTTCTAGACATAGTGCTAAGCACTGATAACAAGAAAATTATCTAGGAAAAAACATAGAATAAAAATCTATTTGACAACATTTTTTTTTAAAGAAGGGATAAGCTCAGATGTAACTTGGAAAAGACTGACTTGTAATCATTTGGGGAACGTGTTCTGAAGGACATATTCCTGAACGCCGTCATAAGAAAGTCTGCATCAGAAAACCTGTTTTTCATTTGTGCGTTCTCTTCTAGTTTTCCGAAGTCAATGGCTACCTTGCCCCTGTCACGTTGCTAATTACTATTAAGGGCTTCTGAGGTGTAAGCGAACCATACTTGGCTTAAACGGTACGAGCAGTGTGCCCCTTCCCACTCCTGTCTGGAGACCTGCCTTGGTCGGAGGCGAGAGTAACGGGAATGTAAAGTGCTCACAGCTAAGTCGTGAGGTTCAGTGCAGCCTGTTGTTTCTGGTCCATCATTTCATAAATCCGGGCCTCTGTTGTAACTGATTTCTCTCTCTCTCTAAAATCCTCCGATTGTGAAGTTAGATCATTCTGAACATTTCTTCTATTTAAAAACAGCCACGCTCACACAATGCTTTTAGAGTAAATATTGAGTCTGAGAGATTATTTTTCTCTTGCCTGTGAATCCACCAAAGAGGATTCACAGACCCTCTTTGGTGTATTAAGAATGATCTACAACCTAAAATTTTAAGAATCATGGATATATGAAATGCTTAGTGTTTTTATGACAGTTACAGCATAAACTAAATCAGAGAAATGCTTCTAATGAATAAAGAGAGATGCATCAAAACATCAGCTATTGATGCCGGTTAAACGGGAGTAGATGGTATCTGATGACTTGATCTTTTGTATTGCGAGAGCCTCACTTCTGCCCCTGGTTCATCTTTAAAACACTTCGGGAGAGTCCCTACACATCAGTGGAGGCTGTAGCATAATATGGCTGCACAAAACCTACACTCACGTCAAGATGCTAAAGGGAATCATTTGTTTTCCTAATGGCTCTTGTTCAGCAGACCATGGCGTCACCAAGAAATGCCCTGTTAGCAAAGCTGTCATCTGCAATGAGCTCTGGAAGCAAAGGTGATGATAGAGCACAGACTTCTGCATTTATTGTGGAATAGCAGTTTTCCTTTATTTTTGAAAGAATTCATAATTTGTATTCCATTTTCCTTTGGCTCTAATGGACTGAGGTTTGATTCAAGGTAAAAACTCATCCAAGTAGGGAATTAGACACTGGAGAAATATTTACAAGATGCACTGTAATCTTTCCAGCTAGAGTACATTAGATTTTCTTCTCATATCCAGGCACTTAAAATTGATACACTGAATATTTCCTTTTCCCCAGGTCACAGTATAAGAATAATATCATTTAGTTTACAAATTATACCTTGGGAGTCAAGCTTTATGTGGTATAAAACTAAAGATGGGTTGATTCTGTTTGGGCAATTTACAGACCAAACATCTCCAACGCCCGTGGGCCTGCAGGCATAATGAGGCTGATATGATTAAATGGCAGGCAGTGCCTTGCTTGAAATCCTCCACTGCCTCCCTTGGAGGTGATGCAGATCCTCACCATAGCCCACAAGGCCTGTCTGGATCTCGGTGATGCAGATCCTCACCATAGCCCACAAGGCCTGTCTGGATCTCGGTCCGCATGCTCTTGGACTCTGTCTTGTAGCAGGCTTCCTTTTTATTACTTCCCTGGTATACTTGCCTTCCTAATGTCCTTCACTCACATCAACCTTGTTCTGCCCTTGTCTGGGGTTTACTCTAGCAATTTTCCCTCTGAAATGCTCTTTGCATAAACTATTTACTTGATTTGATCGTTTCTGTTAGACAGGTATGAGTTTAAATGTTTTTCTCTTTGAGAGGCTTTTTGACCACTCATTTCAAAGTAGACATTTTCCATATGTTGATTACCTCGTCTTGCTTTAAAAAAAATTAAGATAACAAATAACTATTTTTTTGTGTGTTTATTGTTTCGTACCTCCTCACTAGAATGTAAGCTCCGTGAGATCAGGTTCCCTGTCTGTTTCATTGCTATGCCTGCAGCAGCACCTACTGATGCCTGGCACTTGCTCTTTGTTGAATGAAGCATTGAGTGAATAAATTAAGTGGGGTTTCATTCTAAGGACAAAATGAAAGTCAGGCCCATGTACTTACTCTCTCTCAATGCACCCATGCTTTAATTTCACATTTAAATTCCATGAAAGGCAATATCAAAGGGTAGTTTCAATTTGCTTCAAACAGAAATTAAAGATAGAAAAAAAAAGAATGTAGAGTTTTTTTTTTTTTTTTCATTTTCCCCCCTAAATCCCTAGAGCCAATGCTAGGGGACTTGGCCTTATTTAAAGCAAGGATTGATTACGTTTCCAAAGCCTGGCACTTAACATGAGCTTCCATGTTGGTTTTCTAAACCTCTTGACCTAGAGGGGTCATTCACATATCTCACGGCTACTTCTGGACTATTGCGATGTCAAAGAGATGAAGTAAATGTAGGTAATCCAAGGAGAACGGTGCAGTGTGGTGCCAAAGGGAGTCTCCGCCATTTCATTTTTGTTTTTATTTTTTTCTGTTTTCCAGACCAGTTTCTTGAGATCCCAAGTTTTTCAAATTATTCAAACTTGCATGTTTGCTTTAAGTTATAATCAATGAAACCTTGACCCCATCATAAAATAATTCAGTAAGGAAAGTGAAAATAAAGCAATGCAAATAATCAAAGATGTTAATGAGAAAGATTTGTCAATGTTGGCAAATATGTTGATATGCTATTTTCTATGGCCATCCTTAGTTGTTATTTCAGCATTATATTTAATTTAAGGCCAGGGGATTTTAGTCTATTTGGGGGACAAAACTTGGGACATTGGTGATGGTTAAAGGCAAACAAAAACAGAAATTCAGCACCTCAGTGTAACCTGACAATTGTCCTATATCTGCATCAGTCACCTGCGAGTAACCCTTCCTTGCTTTCTCAAACCTTTATGCTATAACGCTTCTTTCCAACTATGTCTGATTCTGGCTTCTGAATCCCTGGTAAGATCAGTATTTCACATGCACACCTTGCTTCAATTGTGTGCACACATGGGAAAAAAGCATTGTGGTTCCTCGCGTAGGAGAAATTTCCATCGGTCAGAGTTGATGCCTGATGACTCAGGAACAGGTCACCCAGAAGCTCAAGATGGCATCTTCCCGGGAGAAATAAAATATCTGAGAGGTGCACCTGGGCCCACAGACAGGATGATGTTGTGTTTGAAAAAATCATCATATTTGATACAAAACTTAAGTAAAGATAACACAGAGCTAGGATTTGGGGGGATGGGTTAGCTACAGTACAGCCCCGACACTCCGTGACCTTGCACAAATGCCTAATGCTTGTGTGTATCTGTTCTTTTAAGTATCATACGAGGTGTTAGCCCAAAGTAGTGCTCAGAATATTTTTAAAACAAGACTTCTATGATGGTATAGCTACGCAGTGGATGTACATTTTTATGCTTTCTCACACCATGCTGGATACTTGGACTTTGGGAAGAAGTAGGGCAGGTTTGATATGTGGAGTCATGTTCTAAAATACTTCCATCTCTGGTTAAATGGTAGACCAAGCAGTCTTAAAAAGTCTGATTAGAAATGCTAAGGCATTGTAGATAAATTATTAAGTCAAAACCTATAGAAGTACATAAAACTCATTTCAAAATGGTTGAGAATGAAAGAAAGTGAGAAAACTGTCCATGGGCAGAAAACAAAACAAAGGCACAGGTCCAAAGAATTAAAGAAAAACAGAAGTTGTTTGTCACTTACACAATTACAGCAAAGAATTTAATTTAATGTTGACCTGGACTAACGATCTCCCCAAATACCTAGGAGAGATCAGTTCAAATTATCTCTGAGAAAACGTTCTCAACATAGGCCTCAAAATGTTTTTATAAATAAAGTTCCGGTAAATATGCATTCTCTATGAAAGATATCTGAAAACACAAGAAAACATTTTTGTTATTGCAAAACATCAGTAACAAAAATCAGCAAGAGAAAAACACAGCAAAACTGGGATTTTGGAATTACTGGCCATGGGATATAAAGTATGAAATAAGTAAATGTATTCTTAAAGAAGGACAGAATGGGATAAATAATATAAAAGTATGATATTAGGTAGTTAAAAGTATAGCAAATGGATTTGAAAGAAACACGCAACAAATATTACATCTAGGGAGGAAAAAAGCTCATCTGATGGGTTAGATAGGAGATTAGGGGCAGCTGAGCAGAGCATTAGTGAATAAGAAGATATAAAAAAATTTGCACAATGTGAAGCACAGCTAGAAACTAGATGGAAAATACAGAACAAAGGCATGAAGAAGTAAGTGAAAATACCTGACATTCATCTAGTTAGTGATCCATAAAGAGAAGATAGAACAGATCAGAGGTAAATAGTTCAAGAGAAAGTTGCTGATGATTGCTAACTTGCCTCAATTTCAGGCCTCACAATGAATCTCAAGTGGCATCAGTATGTGTAGCATCTAGAGACATCAGCTTCATACTGCAGACCAAGAGAACATTTTAACATGTCAGAGAGAAAACAGCCTCCTGGGAAGTGATGGCAGGTGGACCAATACCCGACTGCCCAACAGCAAGTGGAAGTCAGAAGAGAGCAAAATAATATCTTCTGAGTGCTGATGTAAAGTAGCTATCAATCTAAACTTATACACCAAATAAAACTATGTTTCCATTTGGGAGTGAATTAAATAAATTTTAAACAGCCAAAAAGTAAACAAGTGTACCCCCATGGACCCTTACTAATGCTATTTCTAATTGATGTACTTCAGGAATATGATCTCCAATAGATGTTATTAGATGGAAAACATTATTATGATTTTTAAAAATTCCTATAAGTCCCCTGGCTGGTGTAGCTCAGTGGATTAAGTACAGACTGCGAACAAAAGGGTCTCTGGTTCATTCCCAGTCAGGGCACATGCCTGCTTTGTGGGCCATGTCCCCTGTAGGGGGCATGCGAGAGGCAAGCACACATTGATGTTTCTTTCCCTCTCTTTCTCTTTCCTTCCCCTCTCTCTAAAAATAAATAAAATCTTAAAAAAGCAATGAAAAAATTCATATAAGCACATTAGTAAATTGGTGTTATAAAATAATTATTGTGTCTAATAGGCAAGGTTTGAACTAATAAAATTGCATTAAACATAGCATAAAGTAATCTAAGATGATGTACATTGCATTTAAATTATTTTAAGATCTTGAAATTTTTCTAAAAGAAAATAAAATGATTTGTTTATTTATTTAATATGTTTTGTTGATTGTGCTATTATAGTGGTCCCATTTTTTCTCCTCTTTATTCCCTCCCACCCTACATATCCCCTCCTACCATCATTCCCCTCCTTAGGTCATGTCTATGAGTCATACATAAAACTTCTTTGGCTTCTCCATTTCCTATACTATTCTTAACCTCCTCCAGTCTATTTTGTACTGATCATTTATGCTTCTTATTTCCTGTACATTTTCCCCCATTTTCCCTCCTCCCCCTCCCCACTGAAAACCCTCCATGTGATCTCTATTTCTGTGATTCTGTTCCTGTTGTAGTAGTTTGCTTAGGGTTTTTTTTGTTGTTGTTGTTCAGTTGTTGATATTTGTGAGTTTGTTGTCATTTTACTGTTCCTATTTTTGGTCATCATCTTTTTCTTGGATAAGTCACTTTACTACTTTATATAATAAGGGCTTGGCAATGATGGGCTCCTTTAACTTGACCTTATCTGGGAAACCTTTTATGTGCCCTTTCATTGTAAATGATAGCTTTGCTGGATAGAGCAATCTTGGATGTAGGTCCTTGCTTTTCATGAGTTTGAATACTTCTTTCCAGTCCCTTCTTACCTGTAAGGTTTCTTTTGAGAAATCAGCTGATGGTCCTTTGGGAGCTCCTTTGTAGGTAACTCTTTCCTTTCCTCTTGCTGGTTTTAAGTTTCTTTCATCTTTAATCTTGGGTAATGTAATTATGATGTGCCTTGGTGTGTGCTTCCTTACATCCACCTTCTTTAGGACTCTCTGAGCTTCCTGGACTTCCTAGAAGTCCATTTCATTAGCCAGATTGAGGAAGTTCTCCTTCATTATGTTTTCAAATAAATTTTCAATTCCTTGCTGTTCCTCTTCTCTTTCTGGCACTGCTATGATTTGAATGCTGGAATGTTTAAAGTTCTTCTGGAGGTTCCTAAGCCTCTCCACATTTTTTTTTTTTTTTGAATTCTTGTTTCTTCATTTGGTTCTGGTTGAATGTTTATTTCTTCTTTCTGGTTCAAACCATTGATGTGAGTCCTGGTTTCCTTCTCTTCTCCATTGGTTCCCTGTATATTTTCCTTTATTTCACTTTTCATAGCCCTCACTTTTTTCTCTATTTTACAACCATACTCAACCATTTCTGTGAGCATCTTGATTACCAGTGTTTTGAACTGTGCATCAGATAGGTTGGCCATCTCTTCATTGCTTAGTTATATTTTTTCTGAAGCTTTGATCTGTTTTCATTTGGGTCATATTTTTTTGCCTCAGCATGCCTGTTACGCAGTAAGGGGCGGAGCCTTAGATATTCACCAGGGTGGGGCAATCCATGTCAGTGTCTTGTGGCATTGTCTGCAGAGAGGGGGGGTCCCAGAGGGAACAGTGCCACTTGCTGGGCTCTCAGCGGGCTTTCAGTCACTTCCCCTGTTACTGACAAGCAAATTGGGGACCTTCTGGTGCTGAATCCCGGGTGGATTGGTTTGTATAGCCTCTAGGACCCTGTGGGTTTCTCCAGTGAACTCTCCTGTGAGGCTGGGAGTTTCTACCTCCACCACAACCCCCACAGATTTTTTCAGTCAGAGGTTTTGAGACTTTATTTCCCCAGCACTGGAACCCTGGGTTGCGTAGTCTGTCTCACTCCCTAGTAGTTCCTCCTGGTTTATCTGCACACAAATATGGGACTGCTTACTCTGCCAGCAGCTGCCCATCCTGGTCCTCCAGCCACTGCCTTGCCAGCCTGGTCTGCCAGCTGTCACCTTGCCTCACATCCTCTCCAACCAGCTGCCCATCTCCGCCCCTCCTGCCCATCTGAATGAACGTTTCTTCTTTAATTCTTGGTTGTCAGACTTCCATACAGTTTGATTTTCTGGCAGATCTTGTTTTTGTTTTTAAATTTGTTGTCTTTCTTTTGGTTGTGGGAGGAGCAAAGTGTAGCTATCTACACCTCTATCTTGGTTAGAAGTCAAGAGTAAAATTATTTATTACTGCTAACATTTATATTTAGAATGTGGGTTTACATTAAACAGAATATGTAGTACTTACCATCCACTGAAACCAGATAGCTAGTGGTTATCTTCTAAATTATTGAAAAGAAACAAAAAGAGAGATTGGAAAAAACAAGCTATTCATAAGGAGGCAGGAAATAAATAGAAAAAAGATGAAATAAGAAGGTAGGAATAAATCCAAGTACATAGTAATTACAATAAATGTAAAGAGGCCAAACATTCAAGTTGAAAGACAAAGTTTTTACTGGCTGGATTAAAACACCCTGTTTATTAAGAGTTATAGTTATTGGTTGTTACTGTACAATATCCATTTCCAGTATATGAGGATACAGAAGACCTGAAAGTAAATACACAGGAAAAGATTTACTGGCTAAATACCATCCATGAAAATATTACTGTAAGAAAATTGTAGTATCTGACCAAAGAGGTAAAAGTAAAAATCATCCCTAGAGATCAAGGGAGTTATCTTATGAAGTTGAATTTATTATTCAGATAGAATAATCCCAAACTTGAATCAATAAAGACACTACTTGAAAATATATAAAGCAGAAATGGAAGGAATTACAATGAGAAATTTTAAAATCATTTTCATGGAGAGAAGTTTTAACATCTCCCAATAATTAATTAATAATTAATAATCATTAATAAATACTAATTAATTAATAATTATTAGTAAGTTGAGCTGTAAAAAGCATCAATAAGTATGAGAAGTATTTTGAAAATGTGATTTAACAGATGTATATAGAATCTAAAGTTAACAAGTAGGAAAACACAAACTAAATACTTCTGAAAACTGACCATATTTTGCCTATATATTAAGTTGCAACAAATTGTAAATATTTGGTATACTACATATTATGTTCTCTGAATAAAATGCAGTTAAGTTGGATATCAGTACCCCCAAAATAAATCTACTCACTTGAAAATTAACAATAAAACATACGTATTTCCAACTTGTGGTTCAAAGAAAAAAAGGTAACAGACAATTAAAAATACTAACATCTCTATATCAAAATGAGGGATGTAGCTAAAAAAGAACCCCTAGGAAAAGGTATAGTTTAAAATGCTAATATCAGAAAAGAGGAGACATAGAAGTAAAGGTGAGAAGTGTCTAAGGTAAGAGTTACAAACTAACATAACACACCTGAACAAAATAAAAGGAAGGTCAGAACATAAATTAATGACACTGGGAACAAGTGTGAGAAAAAGTTGTTTTTGAAGCAATAATAATACAATGGAAAAGCTCTGGTAAGATTTATTTATAATTAAAAATAGAAAAGCTCATATAAAATATTGGAAATGAAAAGAGGGACAATAACTGCAGGTATACTAGAAAATAGTAAAACATTAGGAAATATTTATGATGATAAGTTTGGAAATTTAGGCAAAATAGAAAATTTGAAGAAAAAATGCCTTACTGTATTTTACTGAAAATGTTCTGAAATCTTCTATAGCAATGAAATATTTTATTTATTAGACAGGACCATTTCACTCAAAGTTTATTCTTCTGAAAAATTAAGGTTCATACCTTCCAGTTTACCTTCAAGAGGGGATGAAGATGTGCTAGGAGCATGAGGCTCCGTAATTTGTTTCGGGTGACACACTGAATGACCCTTTCGCCAACAACATCTGTGCTATTTTGCCTGTCATGGAAAATGAATTTTCATGACAAAAATTCAGTTTATTGGGATTAGTAGATTTATTAAAATGCACACGTTTCGTGAAGATGTCCCCCACTCGCAGATGTTCCGTTGGTGGACTGTGACCTAGTTAGTAACTGAAACTGACGCTGAGGGTGGCCGAAGACAACGGAGAGGGGTGAGCACACCCACAGAGCTGTGTGGTGTGATGTGCGGAAAGGAGAAGAGCTGAGATGAAGGACGAGCTGAACAAAGGTGGCCCCTAGGTCACCCTCAGGGCATAACAGGCGCCCGAAAATGTTTGGGGAGAGGACCAAGAAAATTAGAGGCACAGGAATATGGGAAGAATAGCAAAGAAAAACATGTCGCTCCTAAACCTTGTCCAGAGGCAGACCAGGTACTGCATGTTTTATTGGAAGAACTAGTCTAGAAATCCAAAACCCGGAGTGTTTTTTTATTCCCTATGTGACCGGTGTAAGACATTTTGTGTCTCCATACAATAGCAACGCTTATGTGGGAATGTCCAGCATGACTTTGTGTTCTAACATTCCTCTCCTATACACTTCAAAGTCATTCAGCTAGCCATACATAACTCTTCTGGTTTCCAGGTACCTGTTTCTGATATAAACACTTCCAGGTATCCATGTCCATTAGTTCACTGTTTCTGAAGTTACACAATCTTCTGTCCTTAAATGATAGAGCTGAAGAATGCCAACCCATCAGTATTTCAACTCTTATGCTGCCTTTTTGAGTAATTAGTTAGCATTTCCACGTTACCATATGCCCTTTAAAGTCAACGATTAATCCTCAAAACAGCTCTTCTAGGGAGGCTCTCAGAAGATTTTATATAAATACTAATGAAATTCATTGCACACCTCCTTGGGAAAGTATGCAAATGATTTCCCTATTGTATGACTAAGATTCTATATCATGTTTCAACTTCATAAATGGAGAACAGTCAATAGCTCATGTACTAATTAAGCTTCTGTTCTTCACTTTTATTATGCTGTGCAATTGTTTATTCGTCCCAATAAGATGCTTTGCCTGGATGAGAACTGTCAATTTTATAAAATGTATTGACCGAGGCTTAGACTTGGATGGAAAAAAGTGCAAGTGGAGTAGAATTGACAGATATTTGTGAAATGCAAGCACATTATCTCTTACTTTCAGGCATTCGTGGAGGTAACAGTTTGAGTAAAATTCAGTACGACACAGCGGAGCTCTCAGTGGGTGATAACAGGTACACGGACCGCAAATGGACGCATAGGTGAATCCGTAGGTGAATGCCACCTCCGGCGACTAGATGTTACTTGAACTTAGATCCCAGCAAATGTTTGCGTGCTGGCTCGTTTTCTACCAAGCATTGTAAGTGCACCAACACCGTGCTGTTTGTATAGGCCTCCCACAAAGACACTGCAATATTGCTAAATATTTTTTATTAAATTTTCTGTGGATGAATTGAAAAAGTATGATTCTACTGTGTTCCTGACAGGACATTGTAGGGCAGTAGAAACTGCCAGTAGTTCGCTGCGAAGAAGCCATGGAGCCAAAAGTGAGAGAAGGAAACAAAGACAATTGCACCCACTTCTCAGTTCTGTGCGCGTTTGCCTGGTCTGCGTATGGTACTATGGTCTGGACTAGGGCGCTCAGCCGTGTGTGGCCTTCACCTTGAATCTGTTTCTTAGCCTGAGCTATTAAAAAAAAAAGTAAGAGTAGCCTTTAGGGAATGTCTTAGTTCGTTCAGGCCGCTCTAACGGAATGCCATAGACTGAGTGGCTGATCTGCAACAGAAATTTATTTCTTGCAGTTCTGGAGACTGGGAGCCTAAGATCTAGGAGCCCACAGTGTTGGTGTCTGGTGAGGGCCCCCTTCCTCAGTGATGGTGGTCTTCTTGCAGTGTCCACACAGGACAGAAGGGGGAGGGAGTTCTGTGAGGTCTCTAGTATGAGGTCACAGATCACCTCCCAAGTGCCCCACATCCTGATGCCATGACACTGGGGGTTAGATTTCAACATAAGTGTTTTAGTGGAAATAATCACATTTTTTCAGTAGCACTGGAGTCCCGGGCAACGCATAGGAAGGTACACAATTGCCCTGTAAGGGTCTACGTAGGAAGCGTTTGTTATACTTTGTTGAAATGATCACAGCTCAGGAAACTGGTCTAAGCATTTCTTGGGACTTCAGATACTGCTGAATTTGAATGATAACAGTCAAACTGCTAAGGCAATTCCTGAGTGACTGAATAATTTTGATATTCGGCACACTTGTACGGCCGTATCTACGCACATACACACGCACTCACACAGACACGGATGCACCCCTAACCCTCAGTAATACCCTGCAGATTTCCTGGCACGCTGCAGATGAAGCGGCGCGCTGTTACAGATGTCAGGTGTCGCGGAGGTGAGAGAGAAGAAAAGAAAGTCTTCTTAGCGGGGCCAGCCGACACCGTGGCTGTCACGTGCCAGCTGACTCCGTGTGCTGTGAATCAGCGTGGTTCTGTCTGTGCAGAGTCATGTGAAATCTCAGCCAATTCTGTACCCCCAAAGCTCACACACCCTGAAAAGCCAGTACTGTGCTTTCTGTCCTGAGAGCAGGTCATCCAATATTTCAGCCCAGCAAAGGAAAGCCCTTTGACTTAGTGCTAAACATGTCTTCAGACAGTCCCTTAATTGGTGATATTCTGGGTCAAATATATATTAACCCCCACCCCCCGCCTTACCCCACTCAAGGCTAACTGGTCAGCACTGAGTCAATACACAGAGAGAAATTACTATAAAAAAGAGATTATTTGAAAGACTGCATCTTGCTTTTTATTGTTGGCCTCCAGTTAAATGAGTATCTCTGTCTTACGTACATTAATTCACTCCCTTGAGCTGAAAGCCTGAAAGCTTTTTTCTTCCAAATGAACTCACCTAGAAATACATCATATGATTAGGGTTTAATTTAAATCGAAACAGAAATGATTGAAAGCGAAAGATAAGTTCCAAAGCCTGCAGGAATGTACAGAATCCTGTGCACGTGGAATGCATAATATGCAAAAATTGAGGGAAACCCACAATGCATTGTAGAAATAAGTTCCGATAGAACAAGTCCAACTTCTTCAGAGAGGAGTAATATAAGTTATATATTTCCGTTGATGTCTAGAGGATTGTGTAACTATGTCCACAGAATTGTCTGCAACTCAGATTTAAGGAGAAGAGCCCATGTTCACGTGAATGTGTGGGTGCTGCAAGATTTCATTCTGGGTAGTGAAAGATCCTTTATGTCTCATACTGTCAACAAGAGTTACTGCGCTTTAGTATGTATCATAGTAGCAAGGCATCTTATTCCAGATTGTTTTGTGTTCAAATAGCAATATTTCTGGCCCTCTAGGAATGGCATGATATTTGGATTACTGAGCTCCAGAGAAGCCACTGTAGCTGGATGGAAGGCAATAGACATGCCAGGCCTTTTGGAAACTGAAATGTCTTTTTTGCACTTTACAAGAGTACATGTTGGATCCTTGAGGTAGACATCATAACATTAATAAATGCACAGTTATATCTCATTTGTTTGTCTTCTACTAAACTAGTAGTAAACCAGTGATCCAACTTTAAGAAAATATCAGTAATCACAGATATTTGTCAGTTATTAACATTATTTATATAGGTAATAATAAATATGTAACATATGAATGTTCACATTCAATTACATACACCCACATGTACGCACACACATTAGACTATTGTTTTTGCCCAAGAATGAAAAAAACCACAAGTACAAATGCAGAGTTTGATATGCTCCTGTTACCATAGAAATGCTTATGTGTGCTAATTAAGCTCCTTTATGTTAATTAAAGATTTTAGTGGCTCTGGAGAATGAAAAGCGGATTGGGTTTGTTTTGTATGTCACAAGTCCATCTTGGTGGGCATGCAGTTGAACCTGTTGTACACACACACTTGCTTAGACTGCTGTGTTAACAAGAGTATTGATCTGTTTTCGTGTAGGGCAATTAGCTCCATTCTGCTCAAAGGCCGCAGACTGCATGTGTGATCATGAGCACTTATCTTGTAAATGTTTGTCGAGCGTCACAGGAAGAATCTGGAGACAGAAGGAGGCTGGTGAGTGCCATTTATGGATAGGAAAAATAACTCCTGGAAACCCCCGGCTGATGGGCATCGGGGAGGGTCGGAGGACTCGGAGTGTGACAGCCAGAAGGGATGTAAGCGATCATGGACTCCCGCCCTCTCTTTGTGAGTGAAGAACAGCCTGTAATGCACAGCACAGAATACGCAGAAGCGACCCTCTGATAACTGCCTAATGGATCTGATGTCTTTGCAGCCTCACGCGCTGACGTTTATTGGAGGGTGACAACCTCAAGTTAGCTTAACTGTAGGAAAACTGGGGATGAGCTCAAGTGTTCCATTTCCAAGGAAACATTACAACTTAACTATATTTCTGTCTATTCATGATTTGATGGGCCTACGAGAGTAATATGGATTTATTCCTTGTAAAGCAATAATAACATAATATGCGTGATTATTATGGATTACGATAGCAACATAATGTACATCTTTTGCAATGTCAATTTGTAAAACATTTGCATCTTCACATTTTCAGTAAAAATATCATCATAGAAAGTTGAGGACATAAAATATCTTTTAGAAAATACATACTTATTAAGTGCTGCAAAATCTTGTGATTTTATTTTTTAAGATAGGCATATCTGTATTGCGATAAATTTGATAACATTTCTCTCATTCTCTCCAAAAGCTGGTGCGTTAGTGTCCAAAGGAAAACTAAATAAAATCAAGAGACTGGTTTTTTATTACTCTGAAGTACTAGTCTAGACAAAGTGGAACTGTAGACTGCTTACTTCAAATGGGGAGAAAAGGGGGAAGGGTTTTCAGGAACATCTATAAAGGACACATGGACAAAACCAAAGGAGGGTAGGATCAAGGGTGGGAGGTGGGGATGGCTGGGGTGGGGGGCAGTGGTGGAGGGAAAATGGGGACAACTCTACTGAACAACAATAAAAAAGTAAAAAAAAACCAAATGAGCTTATTTAACATTAATTGTGCACCTAAGTTTAGTATTGTGTAAGATACTGAAAATCAGAAGTAAATTCTGTTAATTTATGACTGCTAGAAATAAGCAAAATCTGAACACCTCACCCAATCTGGTGATGAGGAAAGAAAGAAAAGGATTTAAGATCTTGCTGCTGTATTGTACTGGATGTTGGCCCTTTGAAGGACATGCCCACATGTCCCAAACCTGCGCGTGCGGAAGGATTTACATAAAGTGCCTTTGTAGAAGTAACTGAGATGAGGATCTTGAGATGAGATCATCCTGTATCACCTGGATGGGCTCCAAATTCAATGGCAAGTGTCCTCAGAGAGGAAAGAGACTTCACAGACAGAGGATAAGACCATGTGACCCCAGAGATGGGAGTTAGGTGGCTACAAGCCAAGGAACATGTGGGGCCACCAAGCCTGGAAGAGACAGAAGGATTTCTCCTGAGAACCTGTGGAGGAGGTGCAACACTGGCCATGCCTTGATTTAGGACTTCTGGCTTCCATCAGGATGAGAAAATAAGTTTCTGTTGTTTAAGCCATCCTGAGTGTGGCATTTATTATGGTGGTGCTAAGAAAATAATAAATCCCTTCTCTTTTTTTCATTCTAATTAAACTCTTTGACATCTAACTTTGAGACTGCAAGGTAATGGACCCTTTAGAGGTTGAATTTCAAAGTTTACACCTTGGTTCTATTTATGATGCTCAGGCATGGAGGTAACTGCCCGAAATGAAGACATTGGGTAAATATGGCTAAATGTCAGAGATAAATTTTTAATAAGTAAAGTCATCAGAAAATGGGATTTTTTTTGGCAATATAGTGGGCAGCCAATAACAGGAAGGGTTCAAGGAAGGTCTATATTTCATTTGAGCTGAGGGAACAGTTGTAGAGAAAATTCTTCCAGTTAGGTGAAAAATTAGCACGACAACCTTTGTGGTCCCTTTCAAGTCTAATATCATTTGATTGTGAAACAGAGATCCTCACTAACTGAGGCAGTGTTTGTGCCTATTAGTCAGTGATACATGGTGAGATGGAATTTAACAGCCCCTTAGAGTTATAAAAAGAACAGGTCTCATCAGCAGTTGGCAGGGAGTTTCACGAGGCTGGGAGGATCACCCAGGAGAGTAAGCGGAACGGAGGGCACTGACCTTTGTTCCTTGGAGAGCAGGTAGTTAAGGTTGCTGAGAAGCGACTTTGCCTATTTCAGTTTGCTGGGGTGAGTCTTTGTTTTGTTCTGGTTCTATTTAATTTGAGCATCTAATCACTAATGGTCCTTGAGAAATCTCAGCTTTCAAAATGTAATTGGCGGGAAAACATTATATATACGTAAAATTTTCTCCTCTGCTGAAGGGAATTTGTTGCTTTAGCAATTGGGTGATATCATAAAATTGGAAAATGTCCTGGAACCTCTGAGGGGAATAAAAGGCTGAGTTCTCTCACATGTAGGGTCAGCTCCCTTTCTGGTGATTCCAAAATAAGACTTGTTTTGAAGCGGCCCCGGGGCTCTCTATGGAGCCCTGAGTAGACCTGGTTCAATAAAAGCTACCTATGTTCATCAGGACTCCTAGGAAATTTCTTACATAAAGCTTTGTGAAAGTAGGACTCATCTAGAATACTCCCCACCTCATGAGAAATAGACTGTGGTAGAGGAGACATAATTTGTGATACCCCCTGTCACTCCAAAAACATACATACATCTAAACTCTTTTATTATCATAGTGTCTTCATTCTGTACATTAGAAATTTTGCTCTGGCTCCAGGACCACATGTGCAAATTTAAAATGTACCTAAAACTCTAGAAGAGAGTATGTGGAATTCACACATATAATGCAAATTTACTAAATCAAATTACTGTCTCAGCTGGCCTGACTGATGGACATGAAGGACAGTTTCTATGATTGGTCATAGTTAGAAGGCAGGGGAGAAGGGAGTTCTGGGCATAGCAGGAAAACTGGTTAATTACATACCAGTGAAGAAAGGAACAGAAAAGACAGGTGTTGGGAGACACAGCCATTTCCATATGTCATGATTTTTCATGTGATGACATGTGGCCAGGATAATAACCACCATCCATATGTTTTTAATTTTTCCAGCAGCTGCCAAGCTATCCTGGAATCAGAGTGTGCAAATTTGCTGGCATTAAAGTGCACAAACAGTTACTGTGGACACACTTCAAACCTCTGAAGCCTGACAGTGAGTACTGGCCTATTTATTGATCACCTACTATGCTTTTATGTGTTATTCAGAAAGGATGCTTTGGTGTGGGCTTTGCTGCGATAGTTCCCTTTCTTAAGTTTTTATTTAATTAATAACTGTGGTAAGTATATATAACATAAAGTTTACCATCTTAATCATATTTTAGTGTAGAGTTCACTGGCACTGATTCATACTTTTGTGCAACCAATCACCACAATACATTCATCTTCAAAACGGAATATTCCGCACCCATCAAACAATAGCTCCCATCCTTCACCCTCCCTTCCAGCCCCCGGCCACCACCATTCTGTGTTCTGTCTCTACGAGTCTGACTGCTCTAGGTACCTCATGTAAGTGGGATCATACAATATTTGTTTTGTATCTTGCTTATGTCACGTAGCCTAATGTCTTCAAGGTTCCAGCACGTGTCTGAATTTCTTTAAGTTTTAAAGCTGAATGATAATCCATTGTATGTATGTATCACATTTTGCTTATCCTTTTACTTATCCATGGACATTGGCATTTCTATCTTTGCTCATTATGCACAATGCTGGCATGGACAGAGGTTTGCAAGCATCTCTTTGAGACCCAGCTTTAGATTTTTGGTGGGAATGTGACCAGATGTAGAATTGCTAGAAAGTTCTGCTTAGTAACAAGATCTAAGATGAGGGTGGAAGACATGTTGGTGCTTCTGGATAAGGAAGCAAAGTTGAGGGAGGAACGGGCTAGGACTCAGGGGCAGACTCAGGTTCAAGGTTGGATAAAAATACCTGCTGTACACTTTCACCAAAGTGCTTAGTAAAAACACCACAGACAGGCAATCTCCATGTTTCTCATTTAATTTGATGCCTCCACAGCCTTAAGAGGTAGTACATTGTAGTTGCAAGAGCAGCACTGTGTGTTTAGGGGAGAGATTCACAGCATCCCAAGTGACAGTGCCTAGATTTCTAGCCCATTCCTGCAACTTGCCATCTGTCACCATTGGAAAATGACTCCTGCATCTCAGTTTTCCCATGGGAATGATAACTGTTTTGAGTTGTAATCAGCTAATGCATGCAAAGATTTTGGAACAGTGCCTGTACTAAGCATGCAATTGATATTCATTATAATTGTGACCTTCCTTCCTTCCTTCCTTCCTTCCTTCCTTCCTTCCTTCCTTCCTTCCTTCCTTCCTTCCTCCTTATCTTTCTGTCTGTTTTTGTTTCTTTTCTGATCACTTAACTTGAAGTTTAAGTGATTGACAGAACCAAACTTTGAACTAAGCTATTTATAACTCTAATGAGAGAGAGAGTTTTCTAGAATTTTATTGCTCCTTCTCCATGTTAATAAATAATGAACTTTAAGTCAAAATTACTGTTGTGTGGACTTAATTAATTGACATTTTGTACAGTGAATGGCTATTGAGATCTACTATGTGTCAAGCAATATATGAGGAATAGGGAATGCTGTTGTAGCCTAAGGAAGACAAGGTAATATGTTCAATAATAGGGTGTAGGGAAGAAAAGAATATCAAATAAGAATATTTTTCAGTAACACGAGATTTAGAAGAATAAAAAATCGTGTTATTTTGGGGCAGGCCTACCTTGACTTTTCGGTGGTTGTTAGTGCGGTTTTATCTCACGTCGTGAGACCGCATCTGTGTGCTTTGATCTTGTTTCTATTTCCACCTCCTCCTCTCGACTCAACACCACTTCAATGGTTGAAAGAAAATAATTTGCACAATCAGTTGCTTCTGGTTGCTCAGAGCATTGTCTCATGGTGAGAAGTGTTAAGTGGAGAAAAGCAAGAGAAAAACAGCTCTTTGCTAAACTCTGCCCCTTCCCTTAGCCCTTCAGAGGCATGACACTGCTTAGGTAACCAATTAGCACTTAGGATACTAACTTAAGTGTTAGGTCAGATCCCCTAAGCCTCTCTTTATCTGTATTTTCCTTGCTAAGCAAGGAGCTTGCCATCCTGATGTGTCTGTGATATGTAAATGGTGCCCTTAATCGTTTTACATTCAAATCGGCCCTGGGAGAGCAGCTTCTGGGCTGTCATCTCTGCTGAAAGATAGCAAACCTCAGATGTCAAGGAAGATTCCGAATGTAATTCACAAAAGCTGGGTATTTGCTCCCTGGCTCTACTGATTTCAGTCAGTTTGTTTGATTTATCTGCTGTTGGCGTGATTTTCACCTTACAGAAACTGAGGCTGATGAGCCCCGAAGGACACGGGGTATTGGACGATTTTGTTCAGTGTGTAGCTGGCGCTCTGTTGCCTGGGGTACATAGAACTTAGCAAAGGTGTGTACAAGGGACTGGGTGGGGATGTGCCTGGAGAAGTGAGGTCCATTCCATCTCTCTTTTTACTGACTTCTGGAGGGAGTCTAGAAGAATCCTAAGTGGAAAAAGGCCCTCGTTGGTGAAGCATGACACCCCAGTCTGGAGACAGGCCCCTGGCAATGCCCTGTCCACGTGAGACCTGGGCTGCCCGAGGCAGTTTCCCATGCCCAGTCCCCACGCATGCAAGTTTGCCCTTTGTGACTGTGGCTTCCCACACTCTTTAGGAAGCTTGCGTTGGGGAGGAAGGACCCCAGACTGGTTCTGCCATTGGGAGGCTGTCACAGCTTTCATTTCTCTCCTGAAACTCCCCTAGTGTTGAGAGGTGGTGTCCTGTAATGGAAGAACTTCACCATCATTCCAGTACGCTTAGGCTAATCTCCCCAACAGATATAAACATTTAGGAGGGGAGGGGGGGTGCTTTAGACTTAAGTGTGGGCACATCGTAGATGCCCAGCGGACTCTCAGTACTTGGTAAATTGAGCTTAGACAATTGCAGCTTCCTCCAAGCTCAGGCGGTCCACCGCCGCTCCGCAGATGCCGGCCTTCTGTGTTTGCACTGATCTCTGAGGACTGGCACAAGTTGAACTCTGAAGCGATCTAGATAATTGCAATGTTCCTTCGAGGCTTTCTGAAGAGTTCCTCTGAAGCAGGCGTGATCTGTTGTCACCTGGCACAAACGTCAGTTGTGCATCTGGGGGCTGTAAGCATTCCTGGGCGGTTGTCTGGCAGCACGGGGGCCTAACGGTGAGGAGATTCTAAGTCTACTGGAATTATTGGGGTGACACTGGTTAATAAAACTATATAGCTTTCAATTCTGTAATACTGTGCACCATCCGTATATATTGTACTATGTGTTCATCACCCAAAGTGAAGTCTCCTTCTGTCACCATTTATCCCTCCTTTAACCTTTTCTACCTCCCCCATTACACTCCCCCCATGGTATTCACCATACCATTTTCTGTGTCTATGAGTTTCTGTGCGTGTTTCTTTTAAACTTAATTAGTTAACATTTTTCACCTGCCCTGCAACCCCTCCCCTGTGACAGCTGTCATTCTGTTCTCTATGAGTCTGTTTCTATTTTGTTCGTTAGTTTCCACATATAAGTGAGATCATATGGTGCTTGTCTTTCTCTGACAGGCTTATTTCACTTAGCATAATGTTTTCCAGGTCCACTGATGCTGTCGCAAAAGATACGATTTTTGCTTCTTTTTTAATGTCTGAATAGTATTCCACTGTATATATGGACCACAGCTTTTTTATCCACTTGTCTATTGATGAGCACTTGGGCTTCTTCCTGATAATAAAAATAAATAAAATAAATGATAAACCTACTGGAATTGGTAGAGGTTGCATTCTTCTGTGAAGCAGAGTGTGTCTTAGGTGGAGAAGAGAAAATTGGGTGATAATGATGACGAAAATACAAGATATGCTTGCTCCTCTCTCAGGGAAAGATCTCTAACAGCTGGAAGGTTTGTGAACATCTGGGGTTCCAGGTATAGTCGTTGCTTACCTTTAATCGGGTGAAGGCACATGGCGAAATCTTTCTCAGAGATGACTGCTTGGGAGCATTACAGCCAAACCGCTCACCATACCAGCTGAGCCCAGAGGTGGCCTTGTGCACAGACAGAAAGGGGCAGGAACGCTCGGGCAAATGTGCTCACCCGTGTATCTCTAACAAATATAAAGGGCTGTCTTCATGTATAATATAGAATTAGATGAGGATACCAGACCTGTGGCTGCAAAGATTACACAAACTTTTTAATCTTTTGAGTCTCAGAAGGTCTTTGAAATAAAAATTAGCAGGACTAGTATTATTATTTTCAAACCTACATCATTTAAAAACTTTGATAATTAAACCATTCCTGACCAGTTATTTTCTGTATTCTTCACAAGTGAGAGTGATGGTCCCAGGAGCACTGTGGAGGAATGTTGGAGAGGGAAGCATCCTGCTTTCCTTCTGGAGGGCCAGAGTTAAGATTTAGATGCGTGCATGGGATATTTTAGGTGGGCTGTTTTAAAGGCAGGGACAAAGGATAGGTGGGAGTAGAGTTTAACTTAAGTTTAATGCATGTAGACATGGTACAGAATGGATGGGGACTGCTACGGACTCTGGTCTCCTTGTACGAGCATATGTGGAAATACAAACACACAACCCTTACCTTCAACCTGCAAACAGAATGCTTATAGTCGTGGATGGATTCAGAGAACCTGCTGGTGTTTGAGATTTTAGCCTCGGATTCCAAGTTAATATGAAATAGTTTGACAGAAAGGATAGCTGCTTTGTGGTCTGCACGTCTAGCTGGCCTCTCCTGGTTCTTGTTTCCAAAAAATCAGCAGCCTTGCTGCTTTGACACTGTGCATTAGGAAGTTGGGAGTTATTTCTTCTCTTTCCTGCTGGTGGAGGTGGTCTGAATGCCTAGCAGCTCCTCTTTCTGGACTGTAGGGGCTGGTTGTGCTGTGAACAGTTACCAGACTCACACACATCACTGGGCTGGGGCTGGTCATCAGGAACCATGACCCAGCATTCAGGTCCCTTTATAGAAAACACCAGGAGATTAGGAGGTCATGGACTTTCCTTAAAGGAATTTATTTTCTGTTGTTTAACTAAATGGCATGGATATGATTTTCCTATAGACATTCTTCAGTTTGACAATGACCATTGAAAATTACAGGAACCAAAACAGGTCAGGAGGCTTTATCAGGGCTCTGGCCAATGACCAACACTTTCTTTCAAGGCAATACTTCCGTTACTGCACCCGGGTGACCTCTTTGTCTTAACTACAACTGTGCCATGTTACTGATTCATGTCAGCTGGGATTCCTTGTGACTCCCAGGTCTTATAAATGTATCTGCAATTTTACTTCCTACCTGGGAACCTCTGATGGAGAAAACTATTCACTTTTTGACCAATACTTTCATAGGCCCTTGTGCTAGGCCAGGTCTGGATGGAAAAGGTCCAGATAAAGTTTGCATACTAAGGTACATTGTTTTGTGGGGCATGATTTTAAAGTACACTATGCTATGAAAGAACCTGTAGACATTTGAGGAACTGAGCATTATTAGAGGACACCCCCAAATCATCTTTTGTTTCTTTCGTACAACAATTTCCCTTTATCCCATAGTTAATTATTGTCCTTGATTTTTATTGCGGTATAGCATTCTGTCATATAAATACACTCATGTTTATCATTACGCTAGAAACGGACATTGGGTAGAAATGGCATCTATGTTTTGTTTTTGCTCATTATAGATACAAGCATATTAGTATATAAATCCCATTTATGTGAATACATTTCTCTAGGGTGTGCACCCCTATGTTAGATGGAAACATGTTGGACTACAGGGCAAGTTTATTTTTACTTTTGGAAGGTAGTGCAAACTTGGCTTTCCAAAGTGAATTGAACTGATTTATACTCCTTACCTGTAGTCAGGGATTCTAGTTAGTCCACACTCTTGTCTTTGTGTTATCAGACATTTCAATTTGTGCCCTTCTGATGAGTGTGCAATTAATTGGGGTGATAAACAGAAGACAGAAAGCAATTACATTTGAATCTTTGATAGAAAATAACTGTGTAGTATAATTATATACTGAAGATTACATAAGATGTACATATACTAGAGTAATATTCATTGTTCATTTGAAACTCAAATTTAATAGAGCATCCTGTATATTTATTGGCTAATATAGCAACCTTATATGTAATGGTGGTGTTTTGTGGTGGAAATTTCTATTTCCCTAATTCATATGAAGGTTGAAAGCTTTCTCAACTGTTTATTGACTATTTAGATTTATTTACTGTGGAATATTTTTAGAAAAATTATTTTCCCATTTTCTATTGCTTTCCTAGTCTTGTATTTGTATACATGAATGTTTTCTATCACATGTATGTTTTTCAGTTTTCTACCATATGTATATATCTCATATAGGCACTATATATATTTTGAAAAAAATTCCTACTATATACATGGAAGGGCAAAGTAGGTTTACAGTTGTTTGTATGGAAATTGCGATAATTAATAAATAATAATAATACAAGAATGAATCTGCTTTTTGTACTCACAGCTCTAAACCTACTTTTCTCCCACCCTGCATTTTTCCTTTGGCTTATTTTTCACTCTCTTTCTGTTATCATTAAAAAAATAATTTTTGCATTTTGATGTCATTGCATTTTATTAATCTTTTCCATTATACTTAAAACTCTCTGTGGCTGGAATCTACCCATGGTCTTAAGTTCTCCCATATAATTTTATAAAAGCTATGTGGGTACATGATGTGCCTGTAGTTAATTTTTATGTGTGATGAAAGATAGGAGTTCAGTCACTTTATTTTTTATGGATAAACATTACCCTGTACCATCTACTGAAAAAGCATATATCTTTTCTCACTGCAGTTTTTGAATTGCTAAGGAATGTTCAGATGTCACTGGAAAATGAGGAAAGAAAAATGTGGAGGCGGGAGAAGGGAGTTCGGCCTAAGCCTGTAGCACTGCAGCAAGGCACAGAGTGAGGACTCACCTGGCTCAGCCAGTCTGGTGTTCACCTGTAAGCTATTTCTTGTCATTTCCCAAATGTATCACCAAAGCCATCAGCAAACTTGGTTAACCGTCATGATTAAGTGTTAGTTCATGCTAGGGAAATGAAGGCAGAACTTAGCCCATTCTTCAGAAAAAGGGTATTAGAAAGAGCTGTAGAAGCTCAAAGAGCTCTGGACAGGAAGGCCCCCTACTGGGGATCAGAGGGAGCAGGAGTTCTGAGCAAGTGATGATAGAGAAACACTCAGTATGCCCTGACCCCACCCAAGTCACCTTCGTGAAATCCCAAACTTACACAATTGTTTGCAACTGAATTTGTTATTGTCAGATGAGAATATAGCTTGAATAATTATATTTGCATATTAAAGAAAAAGGCCATATAACTGTAGACTTGGTGGTAGGTATTTGGTTTACAAAATGGGCAGTTACATGGCTGGGTTGGAACGCTGGGCACTCAGGTTTTGCTTAAGATTATGGGGCCAGCGAACTGGCAGAGAAGAGAAGAAATACAGCAGGTATTTAAAAAAAAATCCCTCAAACACCTACAGAGACCAGCAGGTAACATAAGTGAGTAAACAGGGTCAGGCAGCTGCCTGATGATGACTGTCTCCAGCTCCCTGCCTCTGGCTGCAGCACAGAGGAGGGAACTAGTGGCTGGCGTTGCCTCTGGCTCCCCGGTACACAGAGGACACCGTCTAAAGGGGCAGCTGCCATGTCCTCCAGCAGAGGGGCTCCAGGTGGACTGGAAGTCTGATGTGGTTGGCCCTGCAGACTTCTCAAGTGGAGCCAAGGAACTCGATTTTCATGTGAACTATCTCTATCATCATTGTTAGTAACTGATTCAATTTTAAAATAAAAGATAGAAAAGAAAAGAAAAATAAGAGGAAAAAAGTGTATGAGGAGATAGCTATAGGCCAAAAAAAAGCCAAACAAAAAACACCCCACAAGAAACGCTTCTATCAGTTGGACTTTGCCTCCAGAGTCTCAGATCCTGAGCTCTGGCCAGAGCAAGCGCACTTAATTGGACAGGGCCAGGTAAGGCTGAATGAGAAGTGCCAAAAAGTCAGAAAATGGCAAGAAGGGATGGCATTTGGAAGAGAATGAATGGGCACTGATGACGAACATTGCTCCCATGCAGTTTTGCTTTAGACTTGCCTTTTTGATCTCGCCCTGGTGGCTATAGATTATTGTGGAAATAAGCAAAGTCAACCAAGAAAGTCAATTATTTGTGACCATCCAGAGTGCCACTTAGACAAATGCTCAAGGAGAAAACAAACAGTGACCTGAAATTAGGGTGAGTAACCACTTCCTCGATATTAACATCTGCCCAGAGTTCCCTTCATCAGAGTATTTGTCTAGTAATAAACAGAACGCTTTTCTACAGGGGTTCCAAATGGTGTCGGCCCTGTGGTTCGTTATCAACAAAATCATTTCTCCCTGAACAGCCTCCAAAGTACCTTCCAAAGTACCTTTAACTTCGCTCTCTCGTATTGGGTTGGCCAAAAAGTTAGTTTAGTTTTTTTCTGTAAAATAAAAGATACATTTTCATTTTCACCAATAACTGTATTGATTTGGGTATTTTAAGTATGTGGGTTATCCCCCATGTAGTATAGCATTGATTGTTTTCAATTTATGTCTTGATTTGATTGCTATCAATTTCAACTGGTTTGCCCAATTGTGGAGCATCATCCAGTGAGAAATCTCCAGCAGGAAAGTTTGAAAACCACTTTTGACCCATTTGATCAGTCACAGCACCTTCTCCATGTACTGCACAAATCTTTTTTTGTGTGTGTTTCAGGTGTGTTTTTACCTTTCTTGAAATAATAAAACATAATATGCTGAAAATTTTGCATATTTTCTTCCACCTTCAATGTTGAAATGACTACACAAAAATTCGCCAATTTTGGTAAGTTTCTTTTGCACGCTGATATGATAGCTGTCACAATACACGCTGACAAAGTTATTTTGAATGAAGTTAAAGGCAGCTAAGCGCTACAAGAGCCATCGCCGAATGGAAAAGCCCAAATGAACGTTTTGTGCAGCCCAGTATCTCCTTTTTCTCTCCAGCTTTCTCACATTAAGCAGGGAATTTGAACTAAATCAGCCAGGTACTTTTTCAGGGCAAAGAATATACTTTTGCTGGAACACTCACTCTGCACCCACGCACATGTGCACACACTCACACTTACACGCAGATTCTTCCAAGCAAGGCTGCCGCCTGTAATTAAAGGCAATGTGTATCAAGCATTAATTACAGAATTACCATGCTCTTCCGAGTGGTGCACAATTATCAGGCAAGCAGCACAAATGTCATCATGCCACAAGGCTGCCCTTCCTACCATGAGCTTTGACAATTTATATCCAGGCCCTCAGTTTTCCATTAATTATGCATGCATCTCTATACATTCGCCATATGTCTTAATGATTGCATGTGTGCCGTATCATGATGGTTACGGCACTGAGGACTTGAAGGTGAAAGGAACCCAGCTCCCAGCTTTGCTCAGCGGTTTGCCCGGACGTATACCTATATTCATGCCCACAGCGTGGCAGTGAATAGTCACAGTACTCGAAAACACCTAACTTTACTTGTGCTTTTATCGTGAGGCAGAAGAAACTATGCCATAAATCAGCAGTTCATAATTTCAGATCTCAAATAAATCAGAAGTCTGGAAAGAAAGAAATAGAATTAAGATTAGAGAGAAAGAAAAATTTATGATTCTTCGAGCCCTACATTTTTACCCTCCGATGCTTTGGCAATGTTTGTTCCAAGAGTTAGAACAAGTGACACCTGAAAAAAATTATTGGTGAGTCTGAGAACTATTCAGAGTGCCTCTCCACTGTTGTAACACCCTGAATCTGCAAACTACTCACAAAACAGATTTCTCTTCCTGGCCTGCGTCTAACCTTCCAGGGCTGCTCCACAATGAACTCTTAACAAGTAGGTATGTCTGGCATAATTGGGCTGAGTGTCTTCACACAAAACTCTTTTTTTAGTGTCTAGGAAATAGTATATAACAGCAGAAATATAGAACAACTATTGTAATAAAAACAGAAATATTTGAGTTTTTAAGTGGTTCTTGGATACTTGCTGTATAGCATAAAGCTCATACATGACTATTGTTACTTAGGAATTTATTGCATAGATTTCACGTGCACAAAGCTACAAACTACTTTGTAGGTAGGAAGGTACAAGCAGGCAAAGTCCAAGGTGTTTTTACTGATACAATCGTTTAACTTGAACGTGTGACGAAATCATCCGGAAGGCTTGTCAAACACCAGGGGTCTCTGACCTCACCCCCCTCTTCCCGATTCAGCAGGTCTGGAGTGAGGCTGCGGGCTTAACCTGTGTAACAAGGTCCCTGGTGCAGCTGATGTTGCTGGTCCAGACACAACACCTGGAGAGTCACACCTGTGCAACATAAGCGCTGTCTTATCAGGGGTAAAATCCCTGTCGTTTAGGCCAGTACCTTAGTTGATGCTCAACAACAGGTAATAAATGAAGATTGACGCTGAAAGGCATCAAAATACCTGCACACTTTCATTACAAAGACATTTTAATGAGCCACCTTAGAGTAGAAAATCATCTGTATTTTGCTTATAAAACCAGCTCACAACAGGCTCAGATGGTTCCATTAAAGCCAACTATTGGTTCTGCCTCATTAACAAAATTTATTGCTACTAGATTTTTTATTACTATGTTTTCAGCATTTTTATGGATTTTGCTACATTTGATGTTTGCTCTCCATTTAACTTACATTTCAGAAAATCTGATTTTCCCACTCCAACTGTGGGAGGGGCATGAAGGTCCTCAAAGAAAACAGCCAATGCTGGTATTGTTATGATCGCTTTTCCTCTTGCCTTCCTTCAGAACCACACACTCATTTTGCAGAAGTCTTCTGAGCCACCCTCAACCACTCGTTCCAGGTGGCATGCAAAATACGAACCGTTATCCATCCGTGCGTAAGTTCTGTCTGTGATTGGTGGAGGCTGTGGTTCTTCTGTGCCAGGTACCATGTGAGGTCCTTTACATGCATGACTTCATTGATTGCTTACAGTAAACTGAAATTCAGCTGATATTTTGAAGCTGCTTCATGTCCAACAAGAAATATGACCATTGTCACGGCCATCGGAGGGGAATGCAGACACACAGGCATGCTATTTGCTCTCCCCTGACTGAGTCCAGTTGTCTTATTTTACAGATGAGAACACCAAAGGGATTTTTCAATAATCACAAAATTGAATACATGGGACAGTGGGGAGAGTGAAATAGAACAAATATAAATTAGAAAGAAAATTGGTTAAAAAAATCAGTGTGTTGAATTGGATTTAGAATGTACATCTTGGGTTTTCTAAACCACCTTATTGTTTCCCTAATGGCTTCATCTGTGTTCAGAGATGTGTTCTTTTTTATTCATTGCCTGCAGATGGAAATCATGATCTTCATTTAAACTGTAAGTTTTTCTTCAAACATCCTGAAGCTGGTAGAGGAATGAGGGCCGAGACACAGTGTCAGCCGTGGTCGGTCCTTTCTCAGGCACCTTGGGTAGGAGCGCAGCCATGGCTGTGGCTCTCGGAGCCAGACCTCGGTCCAGGTGCGTTGATTTACAACGTTATCTACAGAAGAATTGCTGTACAGACTTATTTCCACCCCTTCTCCTCCATCCTTTTCATTCTCTGGCCATGCTTGTATTGTTGAACAGGTGATGCTGAACTTCAGATTCAACATGGAAGTGAGAAAGGACAGCCAGGGAGGCTTATGGGAGAAAGGAGTAACTTTTATTTTATTTTTTAGCAATGGGAGGTGTGCAGTAGGCAAAATACTAAAGACGGCTCTCTAAGATTGTTGTCCCCTGCTTATCCAACTAGACGCTAATCTGGGTGCTGTTGTGAAGGGACTTTGTGGATGGATTAAAGTTTAGATGGTAGGTTCTAAGTGAGAAGGTTCACGTAACCCTGAAAAGCAGAGAACTGAGTCCAGTGGAAAGAAGACAAGATGTCAGAGAGACATGGCAGAAGGGGCCAGCAGAGAGACTGGAATCCTTCATGACAGGGGAAAACCAGCCACAAGCCAAGGAATGTGGTGGCCGCTGAGGCAGAGAACGACCCCAGCCATCAGCAAGCAAACACACAGAGATCCCAGTCTCAGACCATAAGGGACTGGATTCCGTCAACCACCTGAACGCGTCTGGAAGCAGAGTCTCCACAGAACCTTCTGATAAGAACCCAGCCAGTTGGCAACTTGACTTTGGTCTCGTGAAAGTGGGAGCCGACAAACCCGCCAAGTCAACTTCAGCTTCTGACCAACAGAAACATAAGCTAATTAATATGAGCTGCCTTACGTGGCTGTCTTTGTGGTCTCAGATTCTTGCAGCACAGAAATCCGACACAGAGAAATGAGTGTGTACAAACACCATGTTGGGCACACCTCCTCCCTTGGCTTTGTTCATCTTTGTACCTCTGATGTCTGGTTCAGCCTTTGGTGCCCATTAGTGATATAATAGATTTATCTAGTAAGCCCTTAGTTTTTGCTACTTAACATATATTAACACTTAATGTTACCTAACATGTATTGATCTAAAATCTCCTATCATCCTCTTTGTGGTCGGTATCGTGACCACCCTCCTTTTTCAGATGAGGGAGCTGGGCAGGGAGGGCTCATCACTTGCTCAGCTCACACAGCGAGAAAAGGGCAGAGACAAGCTTCCCATCCAGGCACGTGGAGCCCAGACTCAACCCTGCGCTGTGCTGCTGTGTGCTGAGTGAAGAGACACTTAGGAGCATCAAGGATTTTTGGCATTTGACACTGTTGAAATCCCTCCCCCGCCTGTTTTGCAGTGACTCACCCCCCACCAGCAACACAGTACCTCCAAATGGGAGCTCCGGGCTCTGCCACAGATGATGAGCAAGCATTGCAAACCAGCACTGGGAAGGCGTGTCTTTGAAAGGTTAACTTCTGGATTATTGTAAGTCTCTCCAAAGTGCTCCAAAACAATCCTTTCACTTCTCCCTTATTTTGCTGATGTTCCCTCCCAAGTATTGAGGGTTTCAGAAGTGTCTCTCAGCATGAGAGGGAGTTGGGGGCCCGTTTTGCCTTTCAGGAGGAAATGCTTTACCTTCTAGTGTGCACTGAGGACAGGTGTGTGATGAATTCGGCAACAGAGATGAGTCAGCTCCTAGACATGGAAAACGGATGCTGCTTGCAGCTGGGTAGCACGTCTAAGGCACGTTTTCTCCCCCCCCCCCCCCGACTCCTTGTTCTTTCTGACACCAGGGCCACTTCTCTTTCATCACCACTCAGGAGGAAGTATTTGTGAGGGCAGGACGCACAAACAAACATGTTCCTGGGGAAGAATTGCTGGTTTGTGTTTTCTAAGCTCTTACAGAATAACAAAAAGGATGTAAGACAGGGAAAAGAAAAAAAAAATGTAGGAAGAACAGATGTGGATGAAAATGGCAGACCCATGTTTTCAAAAGAAGCCTTTTTTCCTGCCATAATACTTCCATGAATTTTTCTTTATGCTTTTAATTTAAAACACTTTCGAGGCTGTGTCGGGAGAAGAGATTCCTTTTTACCAATTAGTTTTTAAAAATAGCTTCAATGCATGTTTTGCTTAGTAGGTCATTTAAAAATTTGTTTACTTTAATTAATTCTAGAGAGAGGGGAAGAGAGGAAGAAAGGGAGAGAAACACTGATGTGAGAGAGAAACAATAATGTGAGAGAAAAACACCAATTCATTGCCCTCGGCACGCACCCTGACGGGACCAAACCCGCAACCCAGGCATGTGCCCTGACTGGGAATCGAACCCGTGACCTTTAGGTTTGCAGGGTGATGCCCAACCAGCTGAGCCACACCAGCCAGGGCTAGTCATTTTTTAAATTGAGACAGTTTCCAGTTATGGTTTCATCCAATTATTCTGTTTTATTTTTAAACTTGAGGCTCGATCTATTGCCTTATCACCCTTGGTGGGAGGATTATTTGTATTTTAGTAATTAATCCATATTTGTTTTTGTGTCATGGCTGAGATATTTGTGATGGGTTAAACTGAATCTGTGGTTTTTTTTTAATCTTTGGGTAGATGAATTCTCTAATCTTTATCCCCAGGTCTGTCTGATTGATTTCTCTAAAACAGACATTATGGTTTTCTTATTTTCCAACATTCTTTTCCTCATTCTAGTCACTTAGGTTCTCAAAAATGAAGTTTATCCTTAATTCCAGTCTTTCCTTTGCACCCCACATCCAACCCTCGGCAGAACCTTGTTTTGTTGGAAAAACATGCTCTAGTGCCCGCACGCTGTCCTTGTCTTCACCGAAGGTGCTTCCCGCTACAGAGCTCACTGTGTGGAGGAAAAGGTAAGAAGAAATGCGGAGACTTCCGTAATGACATCGTTTCGTGGCCCAAGCTTTCACTGGGGCCTTGAAAAAAATGATTAGAGGCCTGACCTAAGGGAGCTCAGGCCCACTGCTTACTCACAGTCCATGATCGGGGAGGTTGCCCGCCGTACCCGTGCCACCTCCTTTGTCCATTTCTTTGTCCCATCTTCCTTCCTTCATCTCTCCCACCTTCCCATTTTCCCTATCCATTCTTAATTTATTTTGACTTTATATTAGCTTTTAGTTCATTACTTGAATTTGTATAAAATAGATGACATAATTTTACATCTTTTGGATTATTTTAGGTTCAACATTCAGAGTCTAAATAACTACATTATGCTTGTGTATGGTCCCAGAAGCCTCTATTTGGTAACTAAACTGCTTCCTTTACATTTACTGCTTCCAAAATTTTTCTCTAAACTTCAGTAAAGTCAGTGAAGAAGGACCTCTCTGTGGTCAGCAGACTGTCAAACATAGATTCACCTACTGACATTTTCCTCTTCTTTTATGGGATAGGATATGACTCAGGTATGAAGAGTAAGCATTGCCACAGTGGGCTAATGAGTATATTAATATTTATAAGGTGATCATTATGGTATTAACTCTGCTTTGAATGATGATGCCGTGGGAAGACTCGCCACTGTATTCATTTCCGTGATCAGACTTGATCCCTGCTACAAACATGGCCCAAACCGACTCTCTTCCTCTGACCATGAGGAAAAAGGAACTTGGCTAATCACTAATGGAACATGACCTTGAATTGACTGCACTGTGGGAAGACAGCCTTGCTTTTATATATTACTATTGTTTGCTTAATACCCAGGCCATAGAAAAAGAGAATAGGGGAAATTTACAGGGCATTTTTACGATAACATGCTCATTGGAAATCCTCATCTCAGAAAAATGTTTCAAATAATGAAGAAAAGTGAGGCTTTGATGATATAAGGTAATTCATTTTAGAAACACATAACAGAAGTATTAAAATAACCTGAAATGTTATTTAATTATTGGTCTACTAAATTATATATTACAGTAATAGCTATTGTATGTAGCATCATTATTTTAAATTACTGGTGGTATAAACACATTTTTATGAATCCATAAATAAGTAAATTCCTTGTACCAGGGGTTATTAAAACTAGTACTGTCCTGTACTTCTTGTATAGTTTTGAACTGCACTGGAAAACAATTTTAGCTGTCTATTTATTCAAAATAATGTTTCCAATGTTTGTGATATTTGACTATAAATGCTTCCTCGGTCAGTTATTTGGATAAGAATCCTGTGCATCCGAGATCCAGCATACTGCCTTTCATACCTATTAGTCATCATTAAAATCACAAGGACAATTTGTAGCTTGTTGCGGTTGAGAAAAGTAAATGCTTAGAAATACCCAAAGTATCTAACAGTGCTGGAACATAGAGTTTGTTAACAAGTATTGCCTATCATTATTTTCAGTAGCAGTATATTGTATGTTAGCATTTGTTACATACCTCTACTTTTTAGAGCTTTCTCTCTTTTTATTCTGTAACTACATTGCACTCAAGGCTACTTAAGGCAGAGATCAGCTGCTTTGTATTTAACCTGAGGACTGTGTTTAGCACACTGAAAGCGTTCGGTTTGATTTGGTACATTATAAAAATGATGAATTTAACCACCGCGTGTTGAAAATGAAGGCTAAACTTCATCCCAGCAGTCCGAGCCGACACAGTGCCTTTTCTTCCATTGCGCAACGTGATCTGCTGATTAACGTGGGCAGGGGAAGTAAGCCTGGGAAAAGTCACGGACGTTGTGACCTTTCTAACATTTTTGTTTCCCCTGTGACCTAACCTTTGACTCGGCGAGACTGTCTCACAGCCCCAGGGCTCTCTGTCCCTCTTCCCAGACTGCCATCAAGCTCTCGAAATGTGCTCATATCCGTACTTTCTATGTTAAATTAAGCTTCACTATAATTTGGCCCATTGTAACAATAACAAAGTGGCAGGAATGGTTTCCTCCCCATCACCCTTTTCCTTTAGGGTCCAGGAAGATACCAGTTATAATAAAGAATGCAAATGGATATCCACAGAATATTAATTTAGGCAGTAGAAATGTTGTATAATGAGGTTATTACAATAATAGTGATAATAATGCCTGTTAATTATTGATAATATGCCAGGAATTTTGAGAAAGATTATGCAGATCATCTTCAATCTCACAACAGCACCTTGTAAGGTGGATGTTACTATGCAGTGCAGAGAGGTGAAGTCGCTTGCCCAGAGTCCTAGGACTAATTAAGAGGAAGAGTTAGGGTTTAGAGCACAAGTCATTTTAATTTAAAAGTTCATTTTCCTTCCATTCTGCAGGAATGGAATACATCTATTTTGGGTTGTTGTTTGCTTTAATACTTTCATACGTCTTACATTTTAGAAATTTAATTGTACTTCCAATCACCTACATGGCTGCTGATTTTAGTGGATTGAGTGCTGGCCTGTGAACCAAAGGGTTGCTGGTTCCATTCCCACTCAGGGCATGTGCATGGTTTGCAGGCCAGGTCACCAGTAGGGGCATGTAAGAGGCAACCACACACTGATGTTTCTCTCCTTCCTTCTCCCTCCTTCCCCTCTCTCTAAAAATAAATAAATAAATAAATAAAGTCTTTAAATTAAAAAAAAAATTAGACCATATTTTCAGAGCAGTTTAAGCTTCACAGAAAAATTGAGGGGAGGATATAGAGATTTGCCATGTACCCCCTGGCCCTACACATGCATGGCTTCCCTCATTGTCAGCATTCCCTCTTAGAGTGGTATATTTGTTATAATTGGTATATCTGTCATATGGACACATCATATTCATCTAAAGCCTATTTGCTTTATTTTGGAATTCAGAAGCATCAGCTGTGATCAACTTTCCCCTCATCTGTCTATTTTTCTCCTTCTTTTCCCTCTTCTTCCTCTTCTCACTCTTCTTCTCATTCTTCTCCTCCCTCTTCTTCCTCTTCATCTTCTTCTTTATCTATCTATAACATCCTTTACGTCGTCTTATAAAAATGAACGCTCCTCTTCATTTCTAAAACTAACTCTTGTGCTTTGATTCTCCTCTATAACTGGCCTCACCAGCTTCTGGACTTTTTTCTCTGAAAACAAAGGCCATTATAGTTTCCTTCATGAATGTACCTTTCCTCTATATCAGCAAATGACACACCTGCCTCTTCCACCCTGAGTAAGAGGTCATGATGACATCACTTCAGTGCTATCCTCAATTTTATCCAAGGTTTGATCTTTTGACATTCAACTGTGTCTGAAAATTCCTCAGTCCATGCCTTATTCTCTGAACTGCACATCAGACTTTCTACAAGGCATCTCCAGACAAATGTGCCAAATTCAATAATTTGGGACATTTCTCCCATTTCCGAAATCAGGTGATATCACTCTTCCCAGTAACTTTTGAGTCATCTTGCCCTTTCTTTCTTCCTCAGATGCACTGTTTGATCTGCCACCAAAATCAGATAATTTTGCTTTTTAAAATGTTTCTACCTTTTCCTCTTAATTCCCATGATTATTTACCGAGCTCAGGATTTTATCATAATTTAGAAAAATCCTTTTGATAACCTTCAAACTGGTCTCTCTGCCCCTCGTTCACATTTCAGAGTCATGGGTTACTCATTCTGCTACTTACACCCCCCTCCAACTCCTTGTTACCATTTCATCTTTCTCTTTTTAATCCTCACCCAAGGACATTTTATTCATCACTTTTAGACAGAGAAGAAGGAAGAGAAAGAGAGAGAAACATCCATCGGTTGTCTCCTGTATGCGTCCCGACTGAAATCAAACCCTCAACCTAGGTACATGTCCTGACCAGGAGTTGAATCTGCAACTTTTTGGTGTACAGGACGCCGCTCCCACCAGCCAAGTCACACCAGCCAGGGCCCACTTCATCTCCTGACCTTCTCTTGGTTCCCTACGTATCTTACTCCGTCTACACTATACTTTGCTCAGAAAACACCTTGCCTTGCCAAGCTCATGTTTTTAGATTCTGTTGTGATGTTATCATCTTCGTACATCTGTTGAAATTATCAGTCATTCTTCAACATTTACGTTAAACACTGCCTCAGTACATTACTTCAGGATCCCATAAGCAGACTTCAGATTCCGCCCCACCACAGTTCTATAGTGATTTGCACGCAGACTCTAACATTACAGCAGTGTGCTGTTGCTACTTTATAGGTGAACTTAGAATGTAAGCTCTACAAAGTCTAAAAATGACAAAAGTCCTCTCATTTTATTTTTCCAGAACATAAGTACAGGTTAAAGTACATACCCGATACTCAGCAATTGTTGTTAACTAAAACTCCTGACCCTGGGAATCAATCGCCTTATATATAAATTTTGGCTATAGAATTTTTATAATGATCTTTACTCGCTGCCTCCTCTCACACACCTCCTACTTTGATGCCCGCATAGGGGAAATCACAGGCTTTCCACCTGCACGATTCAACAACCAGTGATGTTGGGCCAAAATTATTCAACTCTTTTCAAATGGTGATTTGCTCACCACAAAGCTGGAAGTTTGGCTGTTCTGACATGAGAGAACATACGTGACCTGGCATAAAGGACCTGGCACGCACGTCGCGCTTTGACAACATAACTTTTCTTCCTCTCTTCTGCCCCTTATTTGTCCAAAATCTGGTTCCATATCACTGTTATACATCAGAGCTTTTCTAACATTCTTCTGGGCAGAAAATCTGCTTTTCTGTCTTTTTTCCAAGGCTTTATATTGGATTCTTGAAAATTTGATTCTGGTCCCCTAGAAAGGCATATACCACAAGGCACTCTTACAGTTTCAGGGAAATATATGGACTAACAGTTCCTGTATCAATAACATCTTCATGATTCATCAGCATTATTGGAAGATAGCATCATGTGCTGGTTTCCTCTGGGCAGAACAGAGAAAATCCTGTCCTGAGGCCCCAGCCTCTGCTTCCTTACAGGGTCTACACTCCCCCAGCCCCTGAAGGTCACACACCTGGACTACAACTCAGCTTAGAGAAATAGAGAGGGAAGCAGTAGACTGGAGAAAATTACATTTATTTGAAAATTTTATCCCATTATCAACATGTATTGCACACTTATTTTTAGAAAATGCATTGAAAATAGATGAGAATTTTCTCTATTTTTTTTAACAGGATGCCTATTTCATTTTGAAATAATTATATCAATCTCAAATTCAAACACAAAATCAGGCTTGTATACATCAAGTTTATTTATTGAAAATAAATGAATTCACACTCAATAATGATAGTAAATAAGCCAGTTTTGTTCATTCACTTACTTTTATTGAAGAAATAAACTTCCAGTTTATTTCCAGTTCTGAGGAATCTAATATTCCTGTATTTTATACTTGATACTTACTAAGAAAGTAAATCTTACATACTGTATTTTATACTTGAAACTTACTAAGAAAGTAAATCTTAAATATTCTCATTGAAACAACAACAACAATGGTAATTATGCAAGGTGATGTAGATGTCAGCTAACCTTGTTGTAGTAATCATTTTGAAAAAAAACATTAATCAAGTCATCACATTGTATACTTCAAAATAACACAAGTTATAGGTCAACTATGTCTCAATAAAGTTGGAAAAGTTAAGAAAACACAAAAGCACATGCAAGAAAAAAAGATTTACATCTAAGGCATCAGAGTAGGTTGTTTGTAAAAAATATTGTAATGTGTAAGATTCATGGAGAAGTTTCAGATAGTAGATCAGAATGCACTGGACCATTATGTGTTCTGAGGTGGCCAGAGGCACATTTCTGAGTATTATCTTCCACGAGAATGGTAGCTATGGTTTATTAAATGCTCACCAGCTGGCTTAATTCATTTCCTCCCCCAATCCTAATAAAAATCCCTTGGATGATGACGTAGGTGCTGTCATCATCGTCCTTTGAGAGACAAGACATAATTAGTGTTAGAACTTGCCTAAAATCATCCAAGGGCTGTAAGTGACGATGCAGGACCTTGACCTCAGGTTGACCTCAAGGAGGATGCTCACAGCAGCCTGTGTTCTCACTCAGACTTGGATTTGACTCTCCCTGAGAGTGCTTAGTGGCCCGCTGGCCCTCCTATCCGCACCTCACTCACCTTAGTTGTATATAATCAAAGGCAACTTTAAAACAGAAAGCAAGAAAATAGAGACTGCAGTAAGTGCCACATTTGCCAAGTGGCTCCTTCATCAAAGTGAAGCCACTGAGACTATGCCAGAACGAAACCTGACACAGTGTCAGAGGTGATGGGTGGGCGCTCAGGTTGTCTCACCGTCTCATTGGTAACGCGGCAGAAACGTCACCACCCCCCCCCCCCCGAGGCCCCGTGGGCATCCCGGAACCCAGGCCCTAATTTACAGACGAGGAAACGGAGCCCCGCGGAGGTTAAATGACTTGCCTGAATGACTCGAATTGAATACTAGTCAGAAAAATTACTATTGAAAATATGTAGTATTTCAGGTTTATGATGTGTTCTTGTGCGAATATAACTATTGCAGGAAAGAATGTGGGAAGGGGCTCAGGAAACCCACTACAACCTCATCCACTAAGGGGATAAAACGAGCCCTGTGGAGTTCAGGCAGGGTTAGAAGCGTCTGCAGAGAACCAACGGGGGGGGGGTCGGCAGTAAATGACAACCGTGAATGACGGGTGTGCCACAGCGAGTGTCAAGCATATTGGTGTTTTTCAGTGACTAAGTGAATTTTTGAAGAATTGCCCTGAGCTTGACTTAGTTCTTGGGGAAATAATAGTCCATGGTAGCAACACAACACAACACAACACAAAACAAAACAAAACAAAAAATATATGTATATGTATTTAGAAATGGAGGTCCTGGGAACATTCTAGACTTTTGCAGTGAGAGAATGTAAATCCAGATTAACCTATGACCTCATACATAAACGTGATTTATAATGGAAGCCTCCTATGAGCTGGGTATGCGGAGGTGCATGGGCATTCAGATGTGCACCATAACGCATGGTCCAGTTTTGATTTGTAAGTTTTCATACGTTACCCTATTAATTGAAAACATCATTCATGACTTTATATACATTTCCCCATGAACAAGTGTATTTTTGGCTAAGGAACGAGGGCACTAACTGTTCAGGCACTTTGTACTCCCAGCACTCACGGCATTAATGGGAGGAAGGAGCGAACCGCGGGAGAAGGGAACCACCAGGGCAGCTCCAGGCGTGTATGTTGATGCAGTGAGTGTTCATAATCCCAAAAAGGACGTGAATGGCCCCGAGGAGACTGCGTGGCCCTGACCTCTTCTCCCGCAGAGCCGCGGGCAGGAACTGCTCCCTGTCACTGCCTCGCAGGCGCCTAACGACACTGCCTCCGCTCCCCTGCTGCAGGTAATGGCTCACCCAAGCAATTACATTCTTTTGTCTTCTCAGAGTCCAAGATAAATTATTTCAATCTCTTCGCAGGGGATATTTGAAGCCCAAGCTATTTTTAGAGAGAATTTTTTTTTTCCATGAAAGAGGCAGAAGTGGCTGCTCCTTGGGCAGCCGAGAGAAATTGAAAGGCACTTTAAGTCTTTTTAAAAGGCAGATTCTGATGTTTAGCTTGAGATCAAAGAGAGGAAAGGAGGGGGACTGGAGGAAAGACCGGAATATGCAGCACTACAGCCTTTGAAGGCACTGCCTTAGGTTCCTGATCTTTGAACCCAGCAAATTATTTCATCAGGAGGAGCCGGATCCCTGGCTGGCGTGCAGCTAATGACCAGAAGGCTGGAGTGGTCCTTCCCCCACCTTCAAACCAAGAAAGAAGGCTACACTCTAGAACGTGATTAACACAGACCCACTTTTGCTTACACCTGTAAACACACTGAATCAGATGAAAACCCTTTCTGTTACTTATGGAGTCAGAAGCATGCCTTTGACGGGAACATCTTTCAATTCTTGCGGCTCCCGGTATCTTTTTGGCCCTGAATTATCTTAATCACCCAGCACAGGACTCTACCTGTCTGCATTTCACTTCCAGTATCTGTACTTGTTAGCTGTGAAAGATTGGGCAAGTTATTAAGCTCTCTGTGCTGGAATTTACTCATGGATATTAAAAAAGGTTAACATGATTAGGGCTGACTCCTTAAGGTTGTTGTGAGGATTAAATGAGATAAGCGCCTGCTGTATGGTAAGTTCTCAATAAATATTAGGAATTGCTCATCGCATTTGGCAGCAAGAGGCATTTCTTTTCAAATGACTCTCTTTTCCAGGAGTGTTACAGACAAAGAGTTCAACACTTATTTCATTATCCAACGTACTCAGCTGAAATTGCAGTTTAAACTATCACTCCACGGTAAATTACTTACGAGCAATCTAACAGAGATCCTGGTAACTGGGAGTCTTGTGGTGCCGCAGATGACTTCAGTCACGGATTCCCCACCCCCTCTGCTGTCCTCTAATTTGAAGTGGGGAAAACACACACGCATGCACACGGACAGAAGTTTTGGTATAGAGGCGGTTACCTGTGGGCTCCCTGTAGTTCCTCATCCATCAGCGAGGTCACTGTCAAGTTCCTCAGCACCTGGTATAGATCTCAATTACATCCCAATTGTTTCCTAAATTTACCCTACCTCAAGCCCTAGAGACTGGAAATCCATCACGTTTTATTGCCTTGACCACGGAGACACCCACGCGGTACGATTTCAAAGCAATGTGAACAATGTCGGGGATTTCATAGTGTAATTTTGTTCCATGGGAAAAGAAGTGACACTGAGAACAAGCACATATTTTCATCCTTCCCTTCTCCGTCTTCACCTTTGCCTTGATCAACGTGTTTACCATCTGCTAATATGTTAAGGTATGTTTTTTTCTTCTTTATTTTGTCTTTGAGTGGCTCTGCCAACACAATAGGTGCTGATGGATTTCTTAAAAACTGCAGTAAATTCTAAAGAAAAAGGAAGGATTTGGGACCAATACTAACTATGTATTAAGAGGAAAGAATGATATTTTCATTGTTTTTAAGTATCTGAACCAATTTTGATGGAAACCTATGCTTTCAGGATAATAATATGACTTACCCAATTTTTGTGCTATTTGCCAAACATGTTTTTGTAAAAACATTTAAGGTCTCCTTTCTTAGCAACTTTCAATGTTGTACTGAGTGTTGGATTTTAATTTGGATGCAAGTTGAAACTTGATATATCATTATATTGATTGTGCTTTAAAAGTCTCAAATATATACATTCAAGTAACAGCACCTATTAAATAATCCTTTTGGGATTACTGTACACAAATTTTTGATCCATGCCCTTTAAGTTTTGTACCAGGCAAATGGTTTTATGAGCCATGTGGAAATCATTATTATTTTCGAGTGAACTGGATTTGACTGCAGTTTTTCCTATTCATTTAGATTCTATTTTTTAGCTTAATTTAACTTTTGCTTATGTTCATAACTCACACCCGATCTCAGATAATGGAGATTTTCTACCATCAGACATGTGCAGAATATTGTGTTGCAGAGTCCAAAAGCATCTCCGAGAGAAGCAGTCTGGGGACAGTTTGGACAACGGTGACTTGACTGAAATAACAGGACAGCTTCTGAAGGTGGCCATTGTGTTAAAGGGGGGAAAGTCGCTTGAGCATAAACATTTTGGAAAAGTTGTTAAAAATTTGTGTCAGTGCATCTGGACCTTGCAAGATCCCTTTTAAACATAATCATCTGTTTCTAAAATGGGATAGACCTTGAGTTATAACAAAAAGGTAGAATGATTATTGTTTAGACAGTAAATTGCCAGTGAAAATGGTACTTCCACTAACAGTCCAATATGTAAAAATTTTCTCTTGAGTTTTTGGTACCAGACACAATGTTTGCTCTGTGCCAAAACATGAAGGACACTGTCTTAGACACTTTTTTCTGGGAAGGAGAGACATCGGTTCTTTTGGGAAAGCAACTCTGGTTTTCCAAACTTCCTCCTTCCTTTAACTCTGACTGCACCCTGTGTAAACCACTATTTTGCCACTTATCTTGAAGCTTTTAAATGATGTATTTAGGTTTCTGCCCAAGCACTCGATCCTTGGGCCTTTTAAAACATGGATTCTCTTTTATTTCTTGTGGTACCTGCAGGATCTTATGCAATGCTCAGTCCATCGTCTACCCTTCATAAATATTTGATAAATAAATGAATGAGGATTCACTGACAGCAAGCTATTCCAGCCAATTTATTTTAATCTCCAAAGAGAAGAATGTAATAAAAATACATCACCGATGAAATATGGAACTCAGAACACAAGTATTTTCTTTGTCATAAACTTATATGCCACTAAATTATTTGAAATTAAAAGATCCACATCTGTGATAAAAAGTAGCCCGTCTTCCTTGAGATGAAGCAAATTGCCCTACAACTCAGAGGAGCTTTGAGAGGGAAAACGCATATACATAAACTTTGAGGACTTCTGAGCTTGGTTTTGACAAGCAAAAATCTCGGAAGTCATCACTCCTCTCCTTAAAACAAGTGAAAGATAAACAGTCTGAAAAATCAATGGCTTCCCTTGTTCCTTCAGAGACCTGAGGTTTCAGGGCAAGGTGCCCTTCGAAATCTGGAGAGAGAAGTGAGTGCAGAAAGTCAAAGCCAAGATCTGTTGGCAGCTAAGGGTAGACCAGCTTGAGATGAGAAACCTGCTCCAGGGAGCGGAAGTCTTGGGTAGCCAACAGAGTTTCATGGGGTTGCTCCAGGAAACCCTGAGGTTCTTATGGTGAAGATCCTAGTAATATCCCTTCACGCACCAAGGAGGAGGAGTGGGAAAGAGACTGTAAGACATGCCCGACGTGTTCTCTGTATCCATGTCCGACTTGCTGGGGGGAGAGGCTTTACCAAAGCCTTCTCCAGGCTGGGGAAGGGCATACTTCTCATTGCAGACTCTTCTAGCTTTTCTGTCTCACCCCAGAGAAACACTTGTGAAAGTCACAGGTCTGAAACATAGGTCCCTGGAAACTGATTTTCAATCATTAGATTGTAGAAATCAAACCCTTTCTCACACATTACCGCCAAACAAACAGGTCACAAGTACACAAAGGGTGCATTACAGCAAGACACACATTCCACCGAGGACCAGTGCTTAGAGAAACCCAAGTTGAGAAGAGAAAAAGCAACTTACACTCCAGGAATTTGAAACTTCTGATAATTGTAGTCCCAGCAAACATTAAACACAACCCAGGCCCTAGTCAGATTGACATAGATCCTCACTCCAAAGGTTTCTCAACCTCAGTTCTTAATGCAATACAAAAAAATTTATAAAGAATGCAAAAAGGAAAGAAAAATTCTCTAGGAAGAGATCAAAGAAGTATCGTAAAAACACTTAGATATGATATAGAATGGAATTATCAGACAGAAAATTTAAAATGACTATAGATAATATGTTAAGGGCTGTCCTGAAATGTATATAGCGAGAAGAGATGTGTAATATAAGCAGAGAAGAGGGAGCTCTAAGAATCAAAAGAAAATGCTAGAAATAAAACAATTACAACAAAAATGAGGAATGCCTTCATGGCTGCATTAGTAGACTCCATATGACCAAGAAAAGAATCAGAGAAATTAAAAAATATATAAACAGAAATGTCTCACATGAAAAACAAAGAAAAATACATTTGGAAAGGCAGAATAAAATGACCAAAAGCTGCAAGGCAATTAAAAAGGTGTAGCAAACATATGTTTAGTTGGAACACTGAAAGAAGAAGAAAAATATGAGGTAAGGAAAAATTATTGTAATAATAATTAATAGCTGAGATTACTCCAAAATTAAAGACAGACAGCAAATAGCAGTTTCAAGAAGCTTAAATACCAATCAGGCTCTCACCAAAAACTACATGTAGGCATATCATACTCAAATGATGGAAAACTAAAGACAAAGAGAATGTATTTAAAAATATATATGATGTGAGTAGAAAAAAAATGTTACTTGTAGAGCAGAAAAGGCCTAAGAATAACAGAGGACTTCTCATCAGAAACTACAGAAGCAGAAAAAAATGGAGTGAACTATTTCAAGAGTTAAAACAACAAAATAAATATAAACCTAGAATTATTTATACAGTGAGACTGTTTGTCAAAAGTTAAGGAGAAATAAAGACTTTGCAGAAAAACAAAATCTGAGAGCACTCACCACTGGCAGATTTGCCTGCAAGAAATGTTAACAATTTTGGGGGGAGAAGGGAAAGGCTATAGACAGGAACTGAGATTAACAAAAGGAAGAGTGCCAAAGAAAGGATAAACAATGACATAGATAAACATATTTTATTTTTCATTCTTAATCGATGTAAAAAATAACTAGTTAAAGTAATAATAGTAACCATACGTTGGGTGATAAAAAATATGGATAAGTGAAATGAATGACAGCGATGTCATAAGGAGCAGGAGGGAAACATCAGGGATATTTGTTATCATGTACTTGCATTATTCTAGAAGTGATACAGTATTTTATGAAAGCAGAGGTAGATCAGTTAAAAATGTACATTGGAAACTCTAGGGTGACAACTAGGAACATTTTTAAAGTATAAGTGATATGACAAAAGAGCAATTAAAATGAAAACATAAAATGCTCAACAGAAACTAGAGGAAGCAGAAGAAAAAAGGAGGAAAAAAGAAAGAATAAATGCAACAAATAGAAAATCACTAAAAGTGTAGTTGATACTAATCCAACTATATCAATAATCACTTTAAATGTGAATGGAATAAATGTATCAATTAAAAGACAGAGGTTACCAGAGTGGATAAAAACAAAACAGAACAGAAAAAGACCCAAGTAGATATTGTCTCCAAGAAACCCACTTTAAATATAAAGCTCAAATAAATAAAAGTGTGGAGAAATTTATACAATTCTTGCACAGACACAAAGAAATCTGGAGTATCTTGTGTTACTTTGAGACAAAGCAGACTTCGGAATGAGGAAAGTTATCAGGGATGAAAGGGACATTCCTAGCAAGAGAGAGGCCAATATTCTGAGATCCTAAATGTGTGCGCACTAGATCAAAGAGTGTCAAAATACATTTAAAATATAGTAAAATTGAAAGTAGAAATAGAAAAACCCATTTTTTAGTTGGAAACTTCAATATACCTCTCTCAGGATTCAATAGATTAAGCAGCCAGAAAATCAGAAAGAAAGTTGATTTAAGGAGCATTATCAATCATCTTGATCCAGTTAACATTTATAAAATATTCCACTGAAATGCAGAAGAATACATATTCTTTTCAAGATCACAAGTGTCATTTACCAAGACAGGCTTCATAAAACACATCTTAACAAACTGAAGAATAAAAATCATAGGGAGTATGTTCTCAAAACATAGAGAAATCAACTACAAAAATTTATTTGAAAACTCCAAATAGCAGGAAATTAAATATTGTATTTCTAATTAACATGTGGATCAAAGAAAAAGTCTTAAAGAAATAAAAAAATAATTTGAACTAAGTAAAAATTAAAATACAAGTATCAGGTTTTAAAACTTTATTTTTATTGAAACACTGTTAAAGCAGAGCTTAGAGAGAAATGCATAGTCCTAAATGCTTGTATTGGAAAATACTAAAAATTTAAAATCTATGGCCTAAGCTTCTATGTTGAGAAACTGAAGAAGAGAAATTTAAGTATAAACAAACAGAAAAGAAATAAAAACTAGAGCAAAAATAATGAAATTGAAAACAGGAAAACAACGGAGAAAATCAATGAAATTGAAAGTTGCTGCTTTGGAACGATCAATAAAAGCGATAAATCTTTAGTCAGACTAATGAAGAAATTAAGAAATGAGATACCAATGACTAAAATCAGAAACAAAAATGAGGTCATTACTACTGGTCCTATGGGCATTTAAAAAATCATGAAGGAATACTACTAACAACTTTAGGTGCACACATTTGATAACTTAGATGAAAGGGGAAAATTCCTTGAAAGACCCTGATTGCCAAAAGCCACGCAAGGAGAAATAAATGGTCGCAGTAAGCCCATGTCTGTCGAAGGAATTGAATCAAGAACGCCCTCCGTGAAAGGAGGCTGATTGTGCTGAGGAGCCTGGGGAGGCCGGGGAGGCTCGCGTGGAGTGAGCAAGGGCAGAGTTACACAAAGTGAAATAAATGGAGTTCCCAGGGACAGGATCACACACGACATGACATCTTTTAAATCATAGCAGGTATTTATTCCTATTGAGATGGAAAGCCACGGGGGATGTGATCAGAAGAGGGACATGATCTGACTTAGAATTCGCACCGCTGCGTGCAGAACCGGCTGCAGGGAGGGGCAGGCCCAGCAGGAGCGGAAGGAGGGAAACTCGTTAGGAAGTTACTGCAGCTTGGGTGGCAGGTGATGGCTCCGTGGATTGCAGCGTTAGTGTTGGAGGAAGCAGAAAGTGTTCGTGTAAGGATGTCTTTGGCAGGTAAAGGTGACTATGCTGGCTGATGAATAAGTGTGGGATATATGAGAAAAGAGGAGTCAAGGATGACTCAAGGATTTATGTATTGATGCATATTTGAATATATATGACTTTTTCATACATGTCAGTAAATCTGAACTTTATACATGTCAGTAATCTCTACTGCAGCTGTGACAAACACAGATGACTGTAAACACTTCACTGGGAGGACTGGGGATGCATCGGTGTGGCCGTCCCTGCGAACCACATCTTATAGTGCCCAGGGTGCAGCGAGCGTCATTGAAACTGGTTTAAGAATTAATGGAAATCAGTCATAAGAGAGGTATATCCTTAATCTCTGGGTCGAAGAACACGTAACACGGATTAAAGCAGCTTGACTTGTAGTTGGGAGGAATTCTGCGGAAAATAATTTGCTAAGGACTAGCCTCCCGGATCTCGGGTTAATTAGTGTGCATGCATGAAGGCACGAGCACACCGAAGATCGCCGACTGCTTTCCCCGGCTAGTGGCTTCAATAAGTGTGATACCGGAACATGTCCTATGTGTGAAATATGCATGGATCAATTTTAGTTTAAAATGTTGGTTTTGGAAGGCTTGTTTGCTTCAGAGGGCTAGGCCTAGCGTAATCAACATAACGTTAACTTTTCATCAGCAGAGACTGCTGTGTCGTGTTACTCAGACCCTCGTCTTCGAATCCCTCCATAGGCTCCGACTGCCTTTTTTATTAATAGTGACCTTTGGGGCTCTCTGCTGTCACCTTGTCTACTCACCTTCTCTGTCTCCATCACCATTTATTCGGTTTTCCATTTGCATTTTCTGTTTGTTTTCCACTGCTGTTAATAGACATGTCTATTCTTTCATCATTTGATTTTTGTTCCTCAATTTTTTTTTTTTTTAGTCCTGCCAATTTGTAGTTCTACCCAGGTGAAGTCATCAAATCCCGACCTAGCTCAATTTTTGGAACCTGCTGATATCATCCTGAAAATAACTTAGGATGAAGGTGGAGTGAATGCATATACATTTGCTAACGCTTTTCTTCTCCCTGAATGCATGCATGATCACTTTCATGTTTATGTTTCATATGCCTATTGCGTTACTAATTCCAAAAACATCAAGGGGAGAATTTATTCTGTTATCATAGTCCAGGGCTATAGAGGCGCGACAGCCAGGAGGATGAGCTGCTCAGATCTCTGACTGCAGGGAGTGTGAGTGGCAGAGGGCTGGGGCAGTAAGTTGACAAACCCCCTTCTGTTAGAAAGGGGCCTGTGGGGGACACGGTTGAAGCCCGCCACCAGCAAGCCCAGGGCGTCCATAAACCCGTCAAAGGTCATGCCCCTAGTCCCCGAGAGGGCAATTGGATCTGATGTACTTGGCATTCGTTGTCATCACCATGCTGGTTCTCTAGCTTGTCAGACAAGAGTTATTAGAGAGAAAAGGCCAAGTGAAAACTTCCAGAACTGCATAATGCCCCTCCTCTCCCAACCCCAACCAGCCAAGACAACAAATGGAAAAATAACATTGTATCCAGGGAGAACAGTGCCATCAAAGACATAAACGTTCCAGGGGTGTTGGTTCCTTTACATTTTCCTTTCACTTGCCACTCTGACCCACACAGAACCTGAATGGATCTTGGAGAATAACTATAAGCCATTGTAGACTTGGCCGTGCAGAAGGTCTGATCCCAGCTGCTTTGCCTGGTGCAATAGTGATTCAAGAGAGCTCAGGTATGACGTGCGGCCATTGATTTGGTGACCATCCAAAGGGACCTCTCCTCAGAGAATGCTGAAATGACCTTATAATGGCTCAGCTGAGACATGAACTCAGAGGCAACACTTTGGAATAACGGATGGCATCCTTCAGAATACAGTGTTTTTAAAAAGATTTCCACGCAGTGCAATGTTCTCAATGAGACCTGGGGACCGCAAGCTGGAAGCAGAGTGGCCCACTTACCGTCTCTCTGCCTCAGCCTGGGGCATTTTGTGCTTCCAGTTAGCACAACGTGGAACCCTACAGGCTGGCGGTGTGGCCCCCAAAAGGGGTAGGCTCCTAAGGTTTGCAGTAATAAATTACCACAGACTGGGTGGCTTAGATGACAGCAATGTATTTTCTCATGGCTTTGGAGGCTAGAAGTCTGAGATCAAAGTGTTCTCAGAGTTGGTTTCCGCAGAATTTCTCTTCCTGGCTGACTGACAGCTGTCTTCTTGTCATGCCCTCACAGGACCCCTGCTCTGTGTGAGGTGTGAGCACTCTCTCTCCAGCGTTTTCTCCTGTTCTTACGAGGACCCCAGTTCTGTTGGATTAGGGCCCCACCCCATGGCTTCATTTAACCCTAATTGTCTCCTCAAACAGGCCCTATCTAGTCTCATTTGGGGGGAGCACACATCCATCCACAGCACCAGCCAGAGGAATCGTCAAAGTTCCTGTTGAACTGCAGGCCACGGCTGCTCCCAGCACACTTTAGATTCACCGTGTCCAGACACCTTCAGGCAAGACCAGGAGTCACCGCTCCGGCAGAAGGAATTGATCCCGATCAACCAGAGGGCAAAAGCCTTTTAAACAATGTTAGGGCTGGGAACATGAGCTGAACCAAAGTGACCCCTTTGGCTCCTGCCAACGTGCTCTTTGCCTCTATCACGACTATGATTAAATCCCACAGAAAAAGCACACCTTCACTTCAGATGCAAATTATGACTTGCCATGCCTGCGTGCAAAGCTTAGACACCTCACATGTACAGGGATGTTCACTGCAGCACCATTTCTGTGGCAAGGGCAGGAAGTGGGATGGGGGTCCCACTCCTGCCTCGCTAAGGGAAGAGGTAGGAAAAATTTGTTGGAGGGACACCACCGAGCAACATGCAACAACTAAGAAGAGCAGAGAGTCTGCTGAGCGCAAAGTCACATGGGTAGACCTTAAAAATAGTGTTTATTGAAAAAACTACAAAAAATAGTAAGGTAATCAACACAATAGTAGTAGAGAAAACTGTGTTTGTCTACCAAAAAATAGTGGGCCTTTCAGATCACATACACACACACACACACACCCCCCACATCAGAACAGCGTTCTGTTGTTTAGGATGTTGGGAGTGAAATAAGTGTGTGTTTAGAGATAAAATGAACAAAAAGAAAACAAGTGAGACAGGCGACCTGAGGCAATATTCATGTCCCCCACCTGCGTTCTAGCTGTCACATGTTCATGCACCCAACAGTCCTCTTTACCTCCATAACTGCTGCTTCGGAAGCATCCTTTATTCCAACGCTTGCAACATTGAAGTTCATGGTAGATTGAGCTGCCTGGCCGTCCTAGACATCTCAACACATTTTCCAGACGAGTAACTGGATTTAGGCAATGACTCCCTACATCCTGCCTGGCCAACTGCTCCTCATGTCCCCTGCTCTGCTTCTGTGCAGACTGCTGGCCTGTCACTTGGCTTGGGTTTTCTGCTCACAACTCTTTCATCGCCTCCGTCTTTCCCAGTAGCTTCTCTCGATCTTGGGTAGTTGTAAAGAATATAAAGTTATAGGTAGGGCCAAAAGAAAAAAAGTGCCACTGTGTTAAAAGGGCTTTCTGAGAAGTGTCACCATCACTGGTTATCATACAGTTTATTTAAGAAGTTAGGCTGTAAGCATTTATAAAAATAAATCATTAAAAATTTAATACTGCTGTCCTGCCGATACTATCACCTAAATGTGGCCCTCAAATCATTAAACATACCAAAATAAGAATACCCTAGTCCCCACTGTAAACACTCCGAGGGACCTGGGGCTTGTACATTAGGGTCCATTCCTAGTGGATGAGGGGCTTTTGTTACTATGTATGGCCAGGGGATGATTTAGGTGTGAGATGCTCCTGTTTATACACTGTTCTTTTGAAACACAAACAAACAAACAAACAAACAAACAAAAAACCCCACAGAATCTCTCTGAGAATGTATCCTGTAAGTTCAATATTCAACTTTTAGCTAAGTTATAATGACCTGGAATGCTTTTCCTTGTGTGAAATAAGAATTCATATTCTGCTCTGAATCTTTTTTATTCAATACATTTCATAATAAAGAATACTCAAGCAATTATAAAACTATTGGACCAGATTAGCAGGAGAAATGAAGAGTGTCCAAGAGAATAAAGCAAAAGGCTACATTAGTAGGAAAAATAAAAACAGGAAACAATATCTGATGGGAAAAATGACCACAAAATTAAATATGTTAATTAGCAGAGTCAAATGCTTCTTTTCCCTAAGCTCAAGCAACTTTTCACTTGGGTGAATTTAACTGTACTCAGTGTTTTCAGATCAAAACATAAAGTTAATTTAAACTTGGTGAGGTGAAAATTCAGAGTTACCCATATTTTTCAGCCTATAAGACACACTTTTTAACACATTTTTTGCTTCAAAGATTTTTTCCCTATTTTTCTTCTCTAAAACCTAGGAGTGTCTTATGGTCCAAAAAAAATAGATGCACCTAGGTTTTAGAGGAGGAAAATAGGAAAAAAAATTCAAAGCAAAAATGTGGTCAAAAGTGCGTCTTATAGTCCAAAGATACAGTAAGTTGAAAAAAGAAAATCTCAAACCTGAACAGGGTTGATCCCTTTTTTCCTGAGATAATCTTTTATTTTTTGAGCTGAAATTTTACCGAATTCTCTTCTGCTGAAGTTCCCAGTTTTTATAAGGCCTTTAGAAATACTCAGTTTGCCATGAAGCTACTTCAATAGCTAACAATAACGAAGAGCCATCTTTCCTCACCGCGCCCTGAGGAGGCTTCACAGCAGACAGAACAGCGCGGGCCCACGGACGATGGGTCGTCAATCAGGACCTTTTAGTTCTGAATTCAGCCCTGCCTGCAATTAATACCGAACCAACCCGGGCAACCTCTAACGCACTGAGCCTCAGTTTCTAGGTCTGTTAGGTAACCATGGTGGCCCAGAGGTTCTCAGCCTGAGGCCTGCAGACCCTGAGGCGCCTGCTCTGCACTGACCGTGGGGATGAGGGAAAGGAGAATGTGATCGCAGGCAGAGAAGTACACCCGCTGAATTTTAGTGAACTTCCAACTGGAATGGAGCATTGCTTTCCATTTTCAATGTCCATAATAAACCACGGAGGTATTAGCAATACCTGTGATTTCATCAGTAAAAAGAAACCCCACAAATATTTTTATATCATATTAAGATACCATAGATCTTTCAAAAATCATTTAAGCTCATTGCAACTTTGAAATTACAATGGTTATTAGACTTACTGGTGTATCTTTTCATTTATGCACTAGTAAAGATAAATTACACTCTATTTGAATACATTTTAAAAGAATTCTGCATGTTTTATGTTATGTATTTAAGATGTCCATAAACATCACACTGAAAAAGTGGTCTATGCAACAGAAAATAGGAAATCACTGGTCTCGTTGGGGACAAAATCCCTTTCACCTCTAGCATTTGATGGCCTTTTAAGTGGAACCAATAGCTACTTTGTTTTCCCAAAGACTAAGGACAAAATAAGTAGAAATAAATAATATTCCATATTTTCAGATTTCTTATGTGACTTCCTTAGGGCAGGTGGTTACTTCTTCCCCTAATCTGGTTCTCTTTTCTGCTCTGGCATTTGCCAATATGATATAAAATAATACCTATGTCAGCAGTTAAACAAGACTCAAATTGTAGGCATCGCGGGAGCAGCTCAGGAAGGAAACATTTACATCCAAAAGGCGTCTCTCCTATAAACATTTGATCAAAGAGAGTGTCTCAGTTGGGCTTCCTTCTGGTCTGTCCCCACCACACCAATCACTGGAAGAATAGAGATAGTGGTGGTTTATCTGTATTTAGCAGGCCAGAATCAGGAGAATTCTTCTCTTTTGATCCCAGGAAGTGAAAGATAAGACCAGGCTCCACACCCACCTCTGCAGAATGTGAGCAGTGGTGCTGTCCTGATTGCTGATTTTGGAGCTCGGTGACAACACCCACTAGTAACACAGTCAAACAGCAGTCACGGGCAGTCAAATTTTTGCTGAGTATTTGCTATGTGTCTGGCACAGATCCAAGTACTTTGCATCTCTGGATTCCTGGGATCCTCACAATGAATCTGCAAGGGAGGTGCACTGTTGAAACTTATTTTGCTATAAAAAACACTGAGCCATTGAGATATTCGGTAAGTTATTCCAGTTCGCAAAAGAGCCAGCAGCAGCTGGGGGTTGGACTCAGACCTTCTACTCTGGGCCCGTGACTCTGACCCACCTGGCCCACGCTCTCAGCAATCAGGCCGTCTGCTCCTGCGTCCCTGAAGTGGGGACAGTGTGGCAAGAAGACTGGGTACTCACTCCCCCAAACTCCTCCAAGTTGTTTGAATTGCTTCCACCGTTGTTCATGGTAGGAATGGGTGAAGTGGACTGAGTGTTTCTCCTTCCAACATGAATGAAAAGATGATCCTTATGGTTCACAGACTTAAATGCAAAACACAAAAGTATAAAACTCCTATGAGATAACACAAGAGAAATCCTAGATGATCTAGGGTATGGTGGAGTCTTTACACTTGGGAGCAGCCAAGATGATTTTCAGTAGGTAAATGGATAAACTGGTAGGTCCAGACAGTGAAATATTCTTCAGTGCTAGCAAGCCACAAAAAGGCATGGAAGAAACTTACATCCATATTACCAAGTAGAAGAAGCCAGTCTGGAAATGCTACTTTACAGTATGATTTTCAACTGTATGACATTATGGAAGAGGCAAAACTATGGAGACAGTAAAATGATCAATTTTGGCAGATGGGTATGTAGGGGAGAGATTAGTAAGTGGAACACAGGTAGTGAACCTTGATGTAAACCAGGGACTTCAGGTGATTACAATGCGTCAGGATGGTTTCTCCCTCGGTTAAAAATGTACCGTTCTGGGGACAACGTTGGTAACAGGGAAGCCATGCGTGTGGAGGCAGTAAGAACCCCATACTTCTCTCTCCGCTTTGTTGTAAACCTAAAATTGCTCAAAAATAAAGTTAAAACAAGACAAAATAAAACCAACCAAACAAAAATGGTAACCTCTCTTCTGGCCCCACACAATTGGGTAAGAGTTTTCCATAGCAGGAAACCTAAGGAATTCAATGACTGAGTAGTTTTGGCCCAAAGCAGACACCTGAAATCACCGTAGTGTTTTAGCTCATACTACTTATTTTTCCAGGGATGATAGCACCCATGCTATTAGTTTAAAAATAAGTATAGAGTTGTCATTAAGCACATGCAGGCTGGGGTCAGATGAATGGGAAATGGAGAACCGGGTGCTTTGCCCGGATTGTACATTACCTCTAAGCCTCGGCTTCTTTATTTGCTAAATGGATATATTAATGCCTATTTCAGAGGGTTTTTCTAAGGATTAAACCAACTAAAGCATGTTTAGTGAAGAGCAGAATGCTTGGATGCTAACAAAAATGCAATGTTAGTATGATTAAATAATAAACCTACTGCAGCAATTGGTTGGTGCCTTATTTTTATATAATTTTTCTCTTCTTTTTTCGATATGAGATACTTATACTTATTTATTCTTAGCCAACTACCCAAGAAATGGACTTTGCCACATCAACCTGATCCATGGACCTCTAATTTAACTCAAGTAACAGAACTGATACTATATTTTTTAATGAAATGGCTCTATGTTCTGGGGAGAGTGGAAGACAAAATATCCAATATCTAAGGGGGACAGTTAGAATAGTAACATATATTTCTGTAATATGACCTGTCTGGTGGAGGAGACAGATAGCAAACTGTTAGTTTCCTTCTTAATGCCTAAACCTGTTTCTTCTTCAGCCTGAATTCATCATCAACGAATAGTCTCATCATTTTCAATCAATGGTGTAACAATGAAAGGGAACATATATTCGAGGTTTCCTGACTGTTAAGATGCAAATGTGGAGATCACAGGGACTAAACTGGCTACACGTGCAAGAATGGCTTATCTGATGGATTAAACAAACTGGGAGATGTTTGTCTGGAACACGAAACTACTTGTTAAACAGGGGGCTCTTGGCCATCTGTCTTCACTCAGTTTAGCTCCGAGTTACTAACACTGTCTGCTTGCTCTCTATTCTCTGATGGCTGAGAAAGGCCCATGCTTTCCCCTAAAGCCAAAGGCTAGTTCTGATGTTCAAACTGGAAAACACTTCTTAGAAAGCAACAAATACCAACATGCAACAACCCACTCCCTCATTTAGACCCGTTAAGGGGCCTTTATAATTCTATAATCATTTTCATTCTAAGCCAAAGCAGGTTGTTAAAACAGATATAAATCATGCAACCTATTTAGGCACAATAAAATCCAGATAACTCAGTAGTTGTAAGATCTCTGGAAAACACGATTTTATGTAAGAATTTTGAATATGGCTTCAGAGTGAAAAACGCCGCATGCCCCCGAGCCATATCATTTTAAGTTTCTAGGATCAATAGTAGGTATATTGCCCTCTCTGCCCTGAATGCAATTTTGAATAAATCCATCTGAATATTTTGAACTAGAGATTGTTCTAAAAATTTTTAAGCATCTGAGGAAGAGAGCTGCGAGCATCTGCATGCTGTGGGGCCGTGTGCGTGCTCGAAGGCGTGTGGCTCTGCGTTCGCGGCAGACAGATTGCAACAGCCTGACTCTGGGGCTGCCTCGTCGGGCCGTGGCGTCTGATGTCGATTGGTGAGTGCTCAGCGTGCTGTCTTGAATTCTGTCTCAAGCTGTTTGTATTTCTTTTTACTAATTCCACTCAATGTGTTTATACCTCCAACTGAATTAGCAATGGAGAGGCAGTTAGAAGGTCAAAGCATATTTTGAATTATTATATGGATTCATGTTTCTTAATGATGGTTAGAGCCAGAGATAAGGAAATTCAAACTTAGGAATGTGAGCCTGTTTTCCCTGGTCCCCAAAAGGGAAGGTTCACACCTGATGTCAATTTCTGGTAAGTTTTGTTAAGTCCTACTGATTCTATTTTAGGGTGCTTCAAATTTACTCATTTGATTGTTCATTAAAAAAGGATTTCTAAATGTGTCTTCTGAACCAGCCATGGGATATTTGGGGACACAAAAATGCAATAAGCATGATATCTCTTGTCAAGGGACTTTTGATATTCCGGGGGAAATGCCCAAGCAAACAGCAAGTAGAATTTGGTATAACCTGTTCTGTAGAGAGGCACAAAAGCATGATTATGGAACAAAGACTTTTATCTGAGGTAGTGCTAATCAATCATGACTATCTTGTACTCTCTGGTCAAAACTAAGTGAGCTTGATCAATAGTATAATTTGAGTGGGTCTGATCTGTGAGGTGTCTACAGTAATAGCCCATAGTGTGTCTGTCTCCCATTAAATTGTAAAGTACTTGAAAACCAGAATGATGTCTTTTCTCCTTCAGATATGTGGTACAGAACACAATGCTTATCACCCATTGGGAACACATGAATAATTCTGGGCAAAAGGCAATCAATAAAAAATGTATAGTGAGGCTCCATTCTTTTATACGCATGTTCTATTTCTCCAGAATCCTCGTCTGATATACATACAGACAGATACATTTTGGGAGAATCAGAAATCATGATACCTCATGGGGTAGGAGGCCCTGTGGTTTACTGAGCATTTCTTGAGTCAGTTAGGACTCAGACCCTGGTTCTACTACTCTACTAAGGGAAAATTAACTGAGCTCTTGAATCTTTGTTGTGCTGGTCTGTAAAACATTGGTGATCAATAAATCACAAGACATCATGAACATAAGAAAAATCATATATGAGGTGTCACAAAGTTCTGGGTCCTCTGGGTGGCTTAGATTCACTATTGAAGAAGTAGATCTCATTTCTTTATTTTTAGCTTCTTAGCTCAGGATTTCAGGAGCTATAAACCTGCCACCTGCTTCGAATGGGGAAACTAGTTAGGAGAAGTTTCTGAGACAATGTATTTGGCTTTAGAGTGAAGGTCTGGAAAACAGACGAAGGCAGTTCAACAGACCCTGCACCTCCCAGAATTACAGATACTATCACTTGTGCATGGGTCCAGATGGACAGAAAACATAAAACAGTGTTTGGTGTAGGGCTCTGAATACTGCACCTCAGGACAAATGATACCACATTTGTTGAAAAGGAGAGTAATATATGTGTGCATTTGTGCACGTGTGTATGTGAGTGAATGGGTGTGCAAATGAATGTCTGTGGTTCCACTTCCCTATTTGGAAGTTAGCAGGAGAAGAGCATTTCCATCAGAGAATCAATGCTAAATTTGCAACTCATAAGGTAAGAACCGCACGGCTCGTTATCATTGAGCATCTACTAAGTACCCTGGATGTGCTATCTCGCTTAGGTCTGGCCGCACAGTTTGCAGGGTTCCATGCAAAGTGAAACCGAGGGCCACTTTGTTCAAAAAGAAGGGAGAAGTCGCCAATGGTATTGAACTAAAAAGGTGTTTCAGTTCTTCCACAGTCTCTCTCTTGACACACCACGCTTTTTAAAATTTGCTATTTAATGTCACTGCAAGTAAGAAAAATTAAACTTTTCCACTACTAGTGTAAATTTTGCCATTCATCTCCATATCGTGCAATGCCAGGATTGAATGCAGAGAACACTGGACTTGTCTTTTCAGTCACTGAATGGACACCATCAGTACTCGGTAGCTTGTGTGTGCGCCCACCCTTTCTCCTTGTCCTAACGGGGGAAATGAGGCACCGCGATGACTCAGCCGTTTTATTTCACTTACTGATAGGTGTGCACTCTACCAACACTCTGTCTCTGGCTTACTGATGACTGAGGAAACAGTGAAAAAAAAAAGATCTCTGTGTTGTCCCGTCTTTCCCTTTCTCTCTGTATCATCAGTTTCAGCCTAAGGAAGACTAGTAAGAGAGGAAATGATAGAGTTCATACAAGTTCCTTGGCTGACCGGGTTTTCTTTAGAGCATGTTGACTTTTTTGTGTTATAATTGAGCTCAGATTCCGAAAGACAGTATAGCCCTTTGGGTTGCTTATTGCCCAGCCTTAGTTGTAAATGTAACCTGCTCACCTCGTTCTCACTTTGAGACTTGTTAGACTCCCACACATGATAGGTCCACCTGAGTTCTTTCCTCATGGGCATTGCAAATGTTATATGCAAATGGAGCAAGGAAGAGCACACACATATATACCGTGCATATTTTCTCTGCTCCCATGAGTGAATTCTCCATTGCTCCATGAGACGTCACTGGCAAACACAGGCTAAAGATACAATTTATAAGAATTTCAATATGCAGCAGCAAAACATTAAATCAAGTTTGGGGGCCCTCTGAGAACGGAGCAACTGTGCTGGTCCCATGACAACGAAGCCACCCTTGTCTCCTGTATCACGAGGTGGTGCAGCTCGGCCCATCGGTGTGGGAGGTGTAGCTAGTATGTCCACTTCAGAGACTGGACGCTGAAGCACATTGGTAAGTCTCGGAGTGGGGAGTCAACTTCAGACATCCTGGCTCCTTACCCCACGGTTTAAACCTTTATTTGCCCTATCTGGTGGCACATTTTTGAGCATTTACTATAATTACATGCCAGGTATTTTTTTCAAGAGTTTCATTTCCTTATTAGAGCAAAACAATCTTAGGCATTAGGCTTATCCTCCCCAATTTATAAGAGAATATGTGCTGTTCAAGTTGTACCAACTTACTGTCAAAAGTTACCAGCCCCTCAGCAGTGGAGCTGGATTCGAACCCAGTCATCAGACCCAAATCCCCCCAGGCCCCTCAGCAAGCTAAGACTGCTTCTGCAAGGTTGTGTGATGTGGGTGGAAATGCAGGTATGCGATAGAATTAGTTTTCTCCGCTTATTAAATTTACTTATAAAGAGTATGTACTTTTTACATCAGCTTGCTAAGTAAAAGCAAAGTTAAGCCTAAAACAGGGCAGGGCCCACCTTATGTATAAAATGCGCCACCAGGGGATGGCTGGATCCTGGATGTGTGTTTGTGATTAGCTCTTGGCTGGAGTTACAGAGTTGTTAGTGGGCCCGGGTTGAAAAACACCCAGCAAGACCTTCCCCCACTTCCCTATCTGTACTCACTCTAAGCCTCATTCTAGTGAGTGTTCCATCACATTACAGAGCTCGACGTCTATCTTAGCTCAGAGCTAGAAGTCTACCCGAGTCAGCTCTGGGTGCTGTGACAAATGACCAGAGCCTGTGTGGCTTAAACTTCCAAAAATCATCTCTCACGGTTCTGGAGGCCAGAGTGTCCAAGGGCAGGGCGCCAGCACAATCAGGTTCTGTGAGGACCCTCTTTCTGGTTTGCAGATGGTCATCTTCTTGTGTTCCCCTAGGGAAGAGAGGGAAGGAGAGGTGAGGAGAGGAGGAGAGAGGAGGGGAGAGACAGACAGACAGACAGACAGACACAGGAGAAAGCTCTTTCCTATCTCTCCTTTTAAGTGCACTAATCCCATCATGAAAGTCCCACCCATTGGACCTAGTTGCACCCCAAAGACCTTGTACCCAAATACCATCACATTGGGAATAGGGTTTCAACTCATGAACTTGGGGAGACACAAACGTTGAGTTCATACCATTATCCTTTTATAAGAAAATAAAAACCATACGATTTCCCCGCAGTAGAAGCTGGCGCATTTTAATAGGAGTCTGTTGAAAGTCCTTTCATACACAGTCATTCTCAGAAGAGCTACTGGTAAATCACAGTTTCCACTTTCAAACACTAGTCAACACGATCATAACTAACTGGAGACCAGCAGGATCACGTGTAATTTTCTTTAGCAATATTGCATTAGCCAACCTGCATGTAATCAATTAAATTATTTGAAGTTACATTTATAAGAATTGACATGCATGGCCAGCCTACACATGTTATGTTTTCCCTCTGACTTTGCTTTTTAAGCTAATGGCTAAATTCTACATTTGTTCACTTAATGACTATGCATTTAAAATGACAGTAATTTCATTTGAGAAGTTAAATCTTAATATTCCAGGAATCTTAGGAGTTTTATGATTAGAATGGGTCTTTATCTTAATAAAACGGTAACTAAGAATGGACTTACTGGCTCTGCCTTTTGCTGATAAACTCGGTTCTACACCACCTAGATCCAAAGACCTGGTGTGCCTGACATAACAAATGAGCTGGGCTGCGTAATTAAATCAAAATAAAAGGATGCAAAGTTGGAGTTTTGTTAAAATGCGTAAATAAATCAGCTCCATGGCTAATATGAGTTTTGTAATTCTGTTATATTATACTTACAATTGATATTTGTCTTTTAAAAAAGAACAAGAGAGAGCCAGAAGCACAGGATCATGCACCAGGCTGACTGCTATAAGGTGCAGGGGCCGGGGTGGGGGGGAGCTGATTGAGAGAAGGTGAAGGGATGAGTCAAAGAACATATATGGGCACATGGACACAGTCAATCGTGAGGGGACTGATTGCGGAAGTGGGGGTGGGCTGGGTGGAGGGGAAAAAGTGGGACAACTATAATAACATAAACGATAATATATATAAATAATTTATCAAGTAAAATAAAATAAAATGAAATAATCTTTCATTATGCTATGTGGCCTGAATGTTTGTTTCCTCCCCCCAAAATTCATAAGTTGAAATGGTAGCTTCCCAATGGTATGGCATTAGGAGGTGCGTGAGCCATGTGGTTGGAGCCCTCGCGAAAGGCGTTAGGAACTTACCGAGGAGGGTCCGGAGAAACGTAGCCCCATCACCACGCAAGGACTCGATGAGCAGGTGCCAGGCACTGGCTAGGGACCAGGAAGGCCTTCACCAGAACTCACCAGGCTGCTGCCTTGATCTTGGACTTCCCAGTCTCCAAAACTGAGAGAAATAAATTCCCATTGGTTATGAAACGAGTTATGGGTGGGAGATCACATTCTAGGTACCAAGAAAGGTACGTTGTGAAGGAAATGAAAGGACCCAATATGTTTGTTCCACACAAGGTAAGCATGTCTGAGAAGGCAGACGAGAGGTGGCAGGAGCGAAGCTGTGGATGGCCTTGTGCACCATGTCAGGGGGCTGGCGCCCACCCCGGGGGCGGAGCCCGTTGCTACTCTGCCCCTCCCCGCCCTCCAGCCAGAGTCCTTTCTCTCAGCTCTCTGGTCGCCTAACCACCCGCAAAGGTTTAAGGGTATGTTTGCAGGATACGTGTGTGTATTTATTTATTTCCTGCCAATGCAGGTTTTCATTTAAATAATACATTCTTCACTATCTTCCCCTGGGGAAAAATATAGAAAAGCAAAACAAACAAACAAGCAAACAAACAAAACCCCCACTAAAAATACACAAAAACCAGTTGGATTTGTTACTCATAGATGCTGAGGGAGAGACAGACGGACGTTAGAGGACAGGAGATCCAAGAAAGGTCTTGAGTCAAGGATGTGCACTTGTCAGGGCGCAGACCCGCAGTCTGGGGATCCTGGTGCAGGACGTGTGTGAGGGGTGTGAGCCCTATCTAGATGGTGCTAAAGAAAATGATCTATTATCAACTCTGATTAGAAATAAAAAATCAGCCCTGGCTGGTGTGGCTCAGTGGATTGAGTGCTGGCCTGTGAATCAAAGGGTCACTGGTTCGATTCTCCATCAGGGCACATGCCTGGGTTGCAGTTCAGGTCCCTGTAGGGGGCATGAGAGGCAACCACATGTTGAAATTTCTCTCTCTTTCTCCTTCCTTTCCCCTATTTTTAAACGCAAATGAATAAAATCTTTTAAAAAAAGAAATAAAAAGTAAGATCACATTTAGCAAATGTACATATTTCCTTGAGTTGTATAAAAATAATTATGAGCATACATGAAAATGCTTTCTTATTCTTAATTTTTTTTCATAACAAAAATCTAAAACATGGAAAGGTTACATGGAAATGTAACCTAAAAAACATAGGTTACATTTTTCAAGTTAAACTAGTAAAATACACTCTTATGTGAAGAGTTCGGTGGATGCTCTAAATTAATAATGATATTGTGAATGTACAACTAAACTATAATACTGACCAAGTACAAAAGGCAATTTGAGTTTCATCCCAAGGATTTATGACTAACTTTTTATAACAAAAAATATCTCAAGCAGTCATTGTATTGTCTGTGTAAAAGACCACACACTGAAAGAAGATGCTTGGTATAGGAAAGGGGCTGAGAAAGAGAGTGTGTTTGGTAAATGTGATTGGTTCCTTGAGAGGAGTTGGTTATTATTTAAATGGATGAAATACTTAGTTCTTCTCCTCTCTCTACCTCTCTCTGGCTCTCTCCCATTTTATTAAAAGACTATTTGTATGTTTATATAACATACAAAGACTATTTGAGTGTTTATATATTACTTCTCAAGTATGTTTTACTTTCTACTCTGAATTTGCGAAATAAGAGGATTCATTAGTTGTGAAATAATCTTCAAATCATTCAAGTACCCTCACTGGCAATAATAAAGCAAAATCCACTTTGACATAAAAGCACTGGATAAATAATTTTGGAGTGCCTTAATTCAACAATGATTGCTTGGATGTTATTCTCTAACTCGAAATTAATTTTAAACATAAAGGCATCTTAGAAATTGGCCTCAACATCATTCCCTCCCCTGCTGTTTCAGGTGGGTTTCTAATACGGCTTTCTCACAAATTCTCTACTGCATGAGTCTATTTTGCTGAAGTGAAGAATAAAAAAAGATTTCTATTTAGACTTCAACTTACACAGCATCCTTCTATGGTCCATGGTACGTATACTTTTACATGTTGTTTGGTCATAATCACTAATATATGCCTGAAGAATAAGGTACAGTAGTAGAAAAAAGAAAGGGTAGCAGTATTTTTAAAATTTTGCATTGACATATAACATACTAACAGAAAAGTACCTAAATCAAAACTGCTTAGCAATTAATTTTCAAAAAAAAACTATATACCCATGTAAGAAATGAAAGCCTTCATCTGTCCTCTCTCAACTTCCCTGAAGCAGTGGTTGCTTTGACTTCGAATGCCATTAAAGAATTTCTACTGTGTTTATGCAAACTTTATAGGAATGTACTGATATAATATATATTCATGTCTCTTTCCAAGAGTAGCCATTACTCTGATTATTAACAGTACTGATTAATTTCTCCTGTTTTTGAACATTGTAGCAATGGAATCACATAGTATGACCCATGATTATCTGTTTTCTTTCACTAAGCAATATTTCATGAGAACGGACATTTATAAAAAGAGTAATATTTATGAAACCAGGTTATTGTATGCATTTATCCTCATCAATGTATCCCTTGCATGACTGTACCACACTATATATTTCCTATGTTATTGTGATATTTTTAGTTTTGACTATGACATTAGTATAGCTGTAAATATTCTTCTTTATATCTTATGGTTAACACGTGGGCAAATTTTGGTTAGTAACACATCCAGATGTGAAATCACTATGCCACGGGGTGTAGTAAGGAAGTTCATTGCTAAGGAGGGGTTGAGGAAGTAGAAACCGAACCTCCCGTGAGGTGTCATCTCACATTCGCTAGGATGGCTATCATCAAAAATATAGAAATCAATACCATAGAAAAGATGTGGAGGAATTGGAACTGCTGTGCACTGTTGGTGAGAATGTAAAATGATGCCGTCACTGTGGCAAACGGTATTAAAGCCCCCAAAATTAGAAATAGAATTAACATAGGATCCAATAATTTCCCTTCTGGGTATATACCCAAAATAACTGAAAGCAGAATCATGAAGAAATATTTGTGCATCTATGTTCGTAGAAACATTACCTACAATAACTAAAATGTGAAAGCAACCCAAGGAATCATAGACAATTGAACGGACACACAAAATGCTACATATATTTACAAAGGCATATTAGCCTTTAAAAGGAAAACAAAATTTGGACATATGGCCCAACATGGATGAACCACTGAGAGGGTATCATGCTAAGTGAAATAATCCAATCATAAAACATCACTGCACCATGCCATTCATTTGAGGCACTCAGAGTACTCAGAATTGGAGACGGAGAGCAGAACGGCTGTTGTCAGAGGCTTGTAGGCTAAGGAAAGGAAGACTTACTGTTCAGCGGGCACAGAGTTTCAGATTTGCAAGAAGAAGAGTCTGGAGCTGCATGAGAGTGATGATTGCCTGGCAATATGAAGGAACTTGACTACCACTGAACTTTACACTTAAAAATGGTTAAGATAGTAAATTTTGTTATGTATATTTTACAAGTTAAAAGAAATGAAAAAAAAAAAAAGCCTTCCAATTTGACCCAAAAGTAATTTTGGGTCTCAGTTATAATTTTCTTTGATGTATGAAGATACAATTTCAAGGCTCACAATTCAACTTTTTTTTTTTTTTTTTGCCCTGGAGACAAGTTTTAAGTAATATGCAATAATCCCTGATATTGTCTGGTTAGAAACATCAGTCAAGTATTCATTAGGGCCTTCGGAAAAAATCAGAAAGAAGGAAAGATTAAAGTTTCAAGCTGTCCTTAAAGCACCATATGTCATTGATACTAAAACTCATGATTTTTCGTATTTGAACATCTCTGGATTAAAATGAATCTTACAATTAGTGGCATCTTAAAATCATTATTGTTTGGTGACATGGTTTATATTGACTATTGGGAAATATTAGCTGTGTGTTTTCATGGTGTGAATGGATAATGGCAATTCCTTGGTATTTCAATTAACAAATAATTGTAGAGAAAATGACAACCTCATACGTGTCCTGGAAGCTATCTGGAACGCTTCCTACTACATTTTCTTGTACAAACAAGAAAGTACTAGCATCCAAACCTCCAAAATGTGTGTCAATGGCTTGGAAGAAAATAAACTAAAATATTGTGTGATAAGATCGCATTTTTAATAATTCAATAAGTAATAGTGTATTTTATAATGATACAGAATATAAGAACGTGTTTTAAGATTGATGACATCATAGATTCAATGAAATATGGTGTAATTAAACACATATCCTTAAAATAACTCATAAGAAGGCTAGGCATAAAAGGGGGTATGATAAAATATTGATTTATGTGTGTATATATACATATATGGAACTAATTTCTTTCCAGAAAATTATAGTCACCTTCATTTATCATTAAGTAATGGATATGGTTATAATTTTTAAAAATAATGCAACAGGAAAAGCTTGGATTGTTCTAATTTTAGAAAGCAGTATTTGAATACACGATGTTTTAAAATATCTTTTTATTATCTTCAAATTGTTTTGGGGACATATGAAAGAGAATCATGTTGAGAGAAAAATACAAATGTTGTAAATATATCATTTTATATGGATGTGTTAAATATTTTATTCTGTCTTGGATCTGCTGGCAATAGATACAAGGGATATTAACAAAAGATTTTAATAAATTTCTTGTCATTAGGTTAAGCCCCACAAAGCTCTGAAGGAAAATATCTCCACATGTCTCACGAGTTTTTATGACCCTCGCAGTGCAATAAGATGCTTGTTTCTGAGCAGCAGTGTTCCACAGAATTATTATCGACACATAATGCAATTACCAATAATGCATTGGGGTCCAATGAAGAAGAGCAGTTCGGTGTGCTCATGAAGGGCTTGATGTGTTTAGCTCCCATTTGTGTTAATGGCAAGTATTCCCATGAATCTCAGTGTCAGTGGAAGAGAAATATGCTCTAAAGAATTCTCATCAGAAATTCAAGCTGTTTTGTTTAGCAGAAAGAGCAGAGCTCCCCGGGAAAGATCTATTTTTCAAATGGAAAGTGATTTCTACTCCATGGAGCATAACCAAAGACTTCCTGCCCTTTCAAACCTTCCCCATGCACTGCTTTCCCCTAAAGAGGACCCACTTGCTCTCAAGCTTCCTGTTGTAGGAAGTACAACTTTCTCTGACGAGATAAATCATTTGAGCAGAATCATGGCCCCAAAAACGTGCTGTTGAATATTCCACACACAACACACACACACACACACACACACACACACACACACACACACACAGGCACACACAGGCACACACACACATACACTGGAAACCTCTACATGTAAGGCTCAATATATGGATAAAGAATGATCACTAAATCCATGGAAACAGTCTCTTTCCCCTCCATGTTTGTTTTCTACTGGAAGTGAAGGAATAATTTTATTTCCCAATCATTCGTGTAAGCACGTGAGCACACAACAGTAGAATAAAAATGTAGCTTTCCAGTTATCCACCTTGGTGCAGTTTTTGCTAAAGAAAAACTTCACTCAAGTTACTTTCTGTCTTAAGAGGACCAAAACATCAATGATTTTCTAAGCCATAGTCAAACTGACTTATTGACTTATTCAAGTAAACATTTAAAATAAAACAGCCTGATTCATTTTAACTATTTACTATGGTTTGAATAATCTTCAGATAGGAAAACACTACCAAGAAAACCTTCCTATTTTGAGATCCTTCAGGGAATCATTTTACAAATAGATTAAAATTATTTGTAATGAACATATTGTCCGGGTAGAAGTAAAACAATGCTTCTAAAATATTCTCCAAAATTTGGTGAAATAAGTTGTGGCATATTCAAGTAACAAGATACTAAAGAATTTGTTGTAAAAGAATATTTAACATCCTGGGTAAACACATATGCCCTTCATCAAAGAAAACTAGCAGAGTACAAATTAATATGTAAAATAGGGTTTCAAACACACAGCATCAAGTCTACATATTTATATTAATAATTACCTCTATCTTTTGGAAAGAGGGAGAAATTTGAAGTACACTGAACTATTAAAAGTACCTATGGTGTGATTACCAGTGATCTCTATTTATGTCTGCATGTTTTTCTGTATTATAAAAACCTTATGCAATTAATTGTAATCATTCAAAGAATGCCTTAAAATAATCTAGTATAGGTAAAGTGTACTCTTTGCAGGATTATTTACATATGTAATACAGTTCATTATTATTATAATTTTGTCAGATATAGAACAAAAATAAATTTTATATGTAGTACTCTCTCACCATATTACATTTTAATTAACAATAATGAAATAATATCATATTATTATTGCTTTCCTTTTGAATTAAAATTTCCCAGTTAACATTAGACAACATAATAATCTTAATATTGCATTTAAAATCCCCAAGTATTTTGAAAGAAATATAGCCATAACCCTTCAAACTTTATGAAATAAACCATACTGCTCACCTGTTTATTAAGCAATGCAAATGGAAGAACAGAGATTAACTGATTTCCTCTAGGATTAGATAATGACTTCTACTTGCAAGGATATCTTGTTTTCCTTCACTTTGAAGGATGGTCCAAGCTGATTAGTGACACTAAGCAGCTTCTGTTGAGAGAGCTCGCTGAATCCTCTTTTTAAAGACTTAAGCTTTGTATCTATTAACATTGCCAACCATAAACTAGAGTAGACATAAAAATATAGCAAATAGGAGCTACTTGTTAACCTTGGGTTGGCCACAATATTCCCTTATTTAAAATATGAAATATTTTACTCTCCCAATACTTTGTTAAACATTTCTTCGGAAGACATGGAAATGCAAACCTCTATGTGTAAACTTAAGGAAAAAGAAAGATCGAGGATTGAGGCTGTAAAGTTATATCTCAATGGTATCAAATTACATGGTATCAAAAAGAAAAGTGGGGCCATAAAGTTCTTAAATGGCTCCTATAATGTTACCTGAACAACATTTAACTGAAATCTGTTGTTTCTCCAAAGGAACAGCTGATCCTGGATAATGTGAGGGTGTGATGAGATGAATTTTATACAAGCCAAATTCATAAATCATAGTATTAGGAGAAAGGCTGAGTTGTGTAGGAAACATTTTTATAAAACTATGAAACAAGATATTTAAAAGACCTTCAGATGAATTTTAGATGTAACATAATACTGTGGAAAAATACTGGGCCAGAAATTGGAACATGGAATCTTTTGGCTACTAAATAGCTAGATGCATCTGCCATGCCTTTGGATCTGATTCTTATCTTCCATGTGATACAGGGTTTAGAAGAACTATTTCCCATTCGAAAATAATGTAGCTGTATGAAACAATTACTGTCCTTTGTTTTCTTACATATAACTGAGAAGTATTTTTGCCCATATTGATCATTCTGTTTGGGAAATAATTTAGATTTTCTTCTCTCAAAGATCGATCGTGGCGTGTAATATAAAGTAACACTGGTGTTCAGTTCAATGGAAAAGCACAGGATGAAACTACCTCCTACTCTTAGTGCTGTACGGGATAGGAGAAACGACGCGGTGAAGCACCGAGTTTCCTACAAGGCGGGTGTGGCGCCGTCGCACTTAATAAAAAAGTTACTCCTTTGTGCCACAATTTCAAAAGGCCAGGAAATTATTGAACAATTAAAAGAGGAAGAGGGCTCAGCTATAATATTCATAGTAACGAGGAATGCTATTTTTTCATAAACTAAAATATGTATTAATTTGATCAAAACAACCACTAGCTCTGCACATTGCAGGTCACGTATTTGTTGCCTTTTAGAAACTAGACACTGTGCTAGGCATTGCAGACAAAACGCTGGTTTTATAGCTGAATAGAGAGGACAACATCCTCTCTACACAAGGTGTGATTATGTGCATTTCTCTTTCTGTCTGTCAAAACAGAACACCTCTGTAGACAAAGAAAATGGAATTGAAAGCAACAGTGCATGATGCGTTTGCACGTGTTTTACAGGTGGAAGTCAGGTAGCGGAGAGAGGTAATTGACCGCATGCAGAAGACACACTACCGTGGAAGGGCTTGCTGGGAAGAGTCAGCAACGGTCAGGACTGGGGCCCCCCGGTGCTGTGGAAGACAAGGATGAACTTGAAGAATGAAAACAGGAAGATTCAGAGGAAGTTCACAAATTGGCTAGCCCTTCCCTTCTACACCCTGAACTTGCTGAAACCCAGAGATAAATGCTGCACGTACACACAATCGTGCTTCAGAGAGTGAAGCGTTCTCTGATTCCCCAAAAGAAAGGCTTTCTTCTGCTGGCAGTAAACCTTAGATTTCCACAGTTTCAATCACCTTTTTAGGTGGTCTTCTTTTTTTTTAATCCTTGCCCAAGAATATATTTATAGAGAGAGAGGGAGAAAAGAAAGGGGGGGGGGAGAGAAACATTGATCTGGGTTACCTCTCTCATGCATCCCCACTGGGGACCTAACAGCAACATGGGTATGTGCCCTAACCTGGAATTGAACCCATGACGTTTCAGCGCGTTGGACGGTGTTCTAACCAACTGAGTCATACCGACCAGGGAAGGACTCTTATTCTCATTTATACATAGACAGCCAAGAAACATCGAAGTTTCAGAAAAGCTTCTATAACTAATGAGAAGCAAAACAAAAATCCAAAACAACAACAGGAAAAACAAGATTTGTGAAAAAAAAGAGGTAATTTTGGAGCAGACCAAAACCATTAAAAATATTTATCTAGTAACTTCACATATTCAAAGATATTATATCCCTTAAATCAGGGTAAAAATATTTAGTAACTTTAAAAATATTTATGTGGTAACTTCAGATATCCAAAGATATACCTCTGAAATCAGGGTGAAAAGGAACAAGTGCAGAGCAAAAAGAAAATTATTAGAAAATTTAAAGGATAAAAAATAAAAAGGATTTCAATAAGAGGTTTAAAATGTTGTAAAGATGGAACTCAGTGAAGTGTATGGGGTAATACATGACAGAGACAATCCTCACATACAAGACACAAAATTCAAGAGATATCTGTCAAGATATTCATATTATTTAATGCAAGCACAAAAGCTAAATATGCTGCCTCAGGGTGTCTAACTTGGGGATTAGGAAGATTGGAGAAGGAAACTACTTTTTTTAAAAAAATATTTATTTTTAGAGGGGAAGGAAAGAGAGAGAGGGAGAGAAATATCAATGTATGGTTGCCTCTCATGCGTCCCATGCCGGGAACTGGCCTGCAACCCAGGCATGTGCCCTGACTGGGAATCGAACCTCAATCCTTTGGTTCACAGGCCCGCACTCAATCCACTGAGCTACACCAGCCAGGGCTGGAAACTACTTTTTTAAATATAAAACATTTACTGCTTCAACATTTTCCTGGCATTATTTAACAAAAGGGAATTTTCAATGAAATTAGCAAGTTTTAAAAAATGGATTATATTTAGCATCATTTAATATTTCAAGAATTATAGCACATACACTAAAAAAATAGAACACAAGGGTCTTTAAAGATCTGGAAATTTCTATAGCGGTAGAGGAGGAATTATTGAAAAAGTTGAAAAAATATGGTGACAGTGAGACTTATGTTATGGTTCCTGTGTCATAAGGAAGCACTCCCTTTCCTTGACCTTTACAGTAGCTTCCTTTCTCCATGTCCTTTCCAGCTGTTGATTCTGCTCTGCACCCCAACTTTTACAGGAGTCTCTCAAACTTTAGTACGGAACACTTTCTCCCCTCCACCAAGCTCTTTTCTAAAACAAGCTCATCTACACTAGAACACTGAGCAACCACCATGACACTCTCTGACAAAATGATATTTCCAGGTCAGCTCTCTTCTAGGTGTTGCACTTTTAAGTCCAACTGTCTCCTTGACATCTTTATTGGATGTCTACAAGGTACTTCAGAATCACCATGTCCCAAACGGAACTCATGCTATTCACCCCACCACCACATCTTCCTCAAATGTTTTGGTTCATAGTGAGTGCTGCCTCCAGCCACATGGTGTTTAAGCCAGAGATGCGGAAACTCTCTTGGCCGAGTCATTCTCTCTTTCTTCCCATAATTAATCATGAAAACTTATTGATTTTCACTCTTAAATATTTTTTCAATGGGTCTACTTTTCCTATCTAGGGTGGCCCTGCCTTATTTTAAGCATGGTCAAATATAAAAACTTTTTACTTAATGTAAAAATATTGAATAGAACAAGAGGGACAGAGAAGGAAGATAACTGGTCATTCGGGGCTGAGAAGGAAGTGGACAGGCCTTGGAATCACCATTAAAGAGAGTGCACCCAATTTTGTGCTAAGTCTGAAGCAATTATGTGTTTTGGAAGCATTTCTTAAATATATTTTTCATACTGTTTGCATGAAAGTGCAATGTGTGTCTTTAGACTAACATTCCATGTTATTATAATTATTTATCATTTGCCCAAAATAGTTGTAATAAAACAAGGCACCATATGTTGGGAACTGTCCTGTCTGGTTTCAGAAGCTGTAACCACCCCCCCTCCTCACCCCCATGGATAAGGCTGAGTGATCGACCTTCGGAGCATAAACCACTAAGGAGACAAGGCTTATCTCCCTGGTGGGAGCACCACTTCTGCTCCTTTTACTTCATCCATAACTGGCCCCAGTGCTTGATCGGTTAGCCAATGATGGGTAAGATTCCCCAAGGGGGGAACAACCTAAGACAGGCATACTCACATGGAGGCCCCAAGGAAGGACTTGGGGGGCTACAGCAAAAGGGGGTGATGGACCCCTACACCTTGGCTATCCTGACATAGCCTGAGTCCTCATTCTGTCTGCAAGATGTTCCCCAAAGTTTTATAGCTCTTTAACTATCTGACTCTGACTCAAAATAGGCCCTCAGAGTTCTTTGAATGTTATCTATTGTTTGATCCTTACTGCCTGATAATGATTAATGAGCTTTACCTGTATTCCTGTGCAAAATGAAACCAATAAAAGCCCATTGAGGAAAAGGCTCTTGGCCCTTCTCCTTTGAGAGATCGACCACCTTTCCTCCCCAAGCAGATCATGTCTTGGCAGACTTATTCTCATCCGTGGCAGCTAGGGGGGCCCTGCAGGTGGAGCCCCCTACAACCATATAATTAGACATCTAATATATATTGATTTTTGAAGATGAAAGAAAATATAATGAAATACCAGTTTCTGAAATTTTAAGATATGTTTCTCATTTAGCTCATGATGATGTGTAGAAGGAAATTGGCTTTCAACAGTAAATCTTGTCATTCCTTAAACAAGTTTTTAAGGCAGGAGACTCTTTCGCTGCAGTATAGAAATTCAGTACTCCCAGCCAAACTGCATGCGGATCGCATTTTCATGCAGAATGCAGACTCCTAAGTCGCTGAAGAAGGAAGATTTCCAACATAGCCCAATCACCGTACTCTGCACTTAGTCCTAGTTGTCTGACATGAAAACACGGCAGAACAGACTAACAACAGTTCTTGGGAAACATGTCCCTTTCACTGAGGAGCCTCGCTTGCATCAATCTACTCTCCAAGAACTGAGAAGCAGAATTCATAGTAGTAATAGGATAAGAAGACAGCTCAAAGGATGGGGGAAAAAATCAATGGGAAAAAAATCAATGTGAAAGTTGTAAAAGCTATACCAATTAGCTTTTTAATATATGGCCTTTTGAAGTGGCAAAGAGCATTTTTAAGTGCTACTTTTTATTTTTATTCGAATAGACTCACTGCTAATGGTACGGAAGCAATAGTGTAAAACCAAAAAGACTAGACCTGAAGAAAGAACCTTTAGAAGCTAAAGGAGTATTTAAGTCTCTGTGACGGGTCTTTATATTCACACCGTTTTTCTTTATATTCACATCCAGTTTTTCTGTGGGTCACCTTTCAAAATATGTGGACATGAAACTCTGAGGATGTGTTTTAATCACCTGAATAGGGCAAAAGATATCATAATATACATCTTTTTCTAATATTTTTCAATCCCTGTTTAGCTTTCCAATTTCTGATGAAGACTGTAGTGAAAACATTGAAGAAGACAGCATTCTTTACTCACTGTAAACAATTTATTCCTTCAATTATTTTACTTTTTATACTCTAAACTGATCAGGTAGCTGCTTGGTTGCAGAAATGATAGAATGTATCAGATGATTAAATTGTATGGATAATTGAAATGAATGGCAGCCATATAAAAAGCAATGGTAGGGAGGATGGAAGAATATGGGATTTTCTATAAGGCACATCGATGGGAAGAGAGACATCATTACATCCATGCCACCTTTGGCTCTTAACTACTTTGTTTACTTAAACAGGACCATTCAATAATACATTAGTTGAGCAAATTAAAAATTAACTCTATTTTTAAAAGAAAGAAAACTAGTAATATCGCTATTCCCCAAACCATCTATTGAAGTAAATGAAATTCTCAGATTTTTCCTAAAATTTTTCCTAACCCAGAACCTGGATCTTGACATCACGGAATAGAAATAACCATCTTAATTAAGAATACATCACTTTTTTAAACTTAATATTTTATTGCCGATCCCTTTAATAAAGCTATCCTAGAGTCACAGTTTCATTTTAATGGGCATATGAAAAGATAAGAAAGAATCTGACACAGGTAGCAATTGGATTTAATAAATAATAAGAGAATAATTAGTAGAAGCCGGATCCCTGTTTTATATTTTATATAATTTCATACTCCTGGGAAATCAAAACTTTCCAGGTCTATGTCACATTATAGGTTCCCTTACATTTAGCCTTTTACAATCTACATGTCATTAGCCAGAAAACCGGCTCTCATGACAAAAGGGTCAAAACCAAGATAACAACAGAAAGGAGAAAGTAGCTACAAGTGAATCCCATCTAAGTGTCCCATATAAAGGTTATTTCAAATTTCCCTCTTTACAACTCTGGATTTGATAAGTCATTTTATTTTACCTGAAGCTATGTTTACACATCAGTAAAATGGACGTAACTGTCATGCCTAACTCAAACAGCTATGTGCAAATTAAATTACAAAATATATGTATACATGATGCTGTTCATGCATTTTGTAGTTTTTATCTTCACATACTTCCAATAAATAGATATCCTTTATAATTCAGAAGCAGAACGAATATTGAAAAAAAAGACACAAATCACTCAAAATTTTACAGCCTCAAAGTGATAACCAAGAAGACTTTTCTGAGGCTTAATTATTTGAAGATTTCAATACATAGCTCTTGACATATATTGCTTCTAAATTTTTCTATTTATCTGATTTTCCTATCTTTCACTAATCAGCATGTATTTAAAGAAATTACCTGACTCTAAAGTTGGCCTTGTGATGTTAAAACTAAATGTTAAGCAATCCTTGCATTCTTAATAAACTCTTCTGTGTGATGCTACAGTAGTCTGAGGAATTCCATTTGCTAGTATTTTATTTAAGATATTTGCTTGTATGGTACAGTTTTCCTTTGCTCTACAACGATAGCACCAGAATAATTTTTCTTTGAGGATAGAACTTGGATCAAAGTCAAGCCTTGGTTAAGGTGCTTTGGGGGCAGTGGTTTGATTGTCAGTCGTAGGCATGGCCCTATGTTATTTCCAACTCTCTTTGAAAAATAGTGGCAATTCTTGTAGATCTTTCTATTTTTCTTCACTTTGAAATGCATTAGCAATGTTTTCTAGCACTGTTCCAATCATTTAAACATTTGTCCTCAAAACCCTTAAATATACTGCAATTTTATCATATGCTTCCCTTTTCTAGGCTTGTTGGGCTTTTCGCTATTTTAACAATTGGAGAACACCAGCCCTTGCTTCCTTTATTCTTATTTTGCTTTCTAATTTCTGCTTATCATTAGCTATATCTTCTACCTCTCTTTTAAAAACATTTTTTAATTTTTAAGTTAAATATATTATTTATTTTTGCAAGTAGTTTCAATAAAATAGTTTTTGAAGATTTTAATTTTTCATTTGAGGATACCTAGGTAGTATAACTTTTGATATGCTTTATTATATTACATTTCACAATTTCTTAGTCTAACTACTTTGACATAACAATTTTTAAAAGAACATATTAAATTTCTTATGTATGTAGATGCTAGAAGTTATTCTTTGTTGTTCATTTCTACTGTTGTTGAGTTGTAGTCAGAGAATGTGGCCTGCGGATTTCTATGTTAGGGAAGGAATTGAGGTCCTGCCCTGTGTGCCTCACTATGTGGAGGTACATGTAACATGTCACTACCAATTTCCATAAATTACCCTCCAGTAGTTTATAAACTTCATTTTTCCTCTTTATGGTAAGGAAATTGAGTGTGTATACAAATCAAGTACCTTGATGATATTCTTTAGGTACCTTATACCAATTAACACATTTAGAATCTCAGACCACAGTACGTGGTGGATAATCTTCTGTAGAAGACACATAAAACATCCATGTGAAATATTACATATGCATCCAAGGAGTGCCCGGGCCCTCTGAAAGAAAATCACGGATGTCTTTGTGTCCCTTGGCTGCTGTTGAGAACCTTTGCTCTACATTTTAGTTATGTATATGGTATGTGGTTAAGTGAAATCCAGAAAAAAGTTTTAAAATTTCCCATTATAATTAAGGATTATAAGATTCTTCTTTTACTTCTAATAATTTGGGCGCACATACAGGGATACTACATTGGGCATTGCGTGAAAACGTAAGCCTGGTAAATTGTGCCTTCCCTAGCACAAGCAGCACCTGGGGTCAATATACATTACTCCTTTGTTCTGTTTAGAATTATCTTATATCTGCTTATTTGTATTAATTTTACATTGCTCATTTCCTCTAGTTTTAATGAACTAGAACAGTGTTTTACTTGATTTGTGGCATATTTTATGTGTAATCATAGAATGCGCAAATAATTTAATCTACCCATTTCTAGCATGTACGTCTTTGATTTCTATATTGTTATCTTATTGCTTTTGAACTATAATATGTATTATATTATCATTAAATAATGATCATAAACCTAGGCATCTCTTCAGTAGTTCTTATTTTAATGGATTTGTCTTATTATTTCCCATAGTTTTGATGGTAATTGTCACTTTGAGGTATTTTTTATTCTGCTAAAATTATTATTACATATTTAGTTTCAAAGGATTTCAAAAATCAGGAGTAGTTAATTAGCCTCTTGTATCAATTTGTTTTCTTTGCTTTCTTCTCCTTTGTTTTTAAATCCTCAACCCTGAGTGTATTACTGTGGTTTGACGTTTTGATTGATAGGAAAAGGAGCTCCGTTCTTCCTCCCCCTCCGCTCCTTCCACAAATACACGAGCACTCCTGCGGGCCACTAGAAACAAAACCAATTCGATGCCCTTCCATTATCAGCAACCTCTGCTTCCTTCAATTCTCCATTAATCGTGGTACATCGATATATTCCTGAGAAACAGCACGGCAGTTGACATTATTGATGTTACATGTGAATGAAGGAGTGCTTTGATTGAGAACACGAGATTACAGCTGATGACCCACAAAACTCTGCGGATGCAGCATAGAGTGTCCGGATATTTCCCAAAGATGCTGAACAATTTTTTTTCCCTGGCTAGCACAATAGGCTTTTGTTTACCTGGATCTTAGTAAAATTTTCAGTATGAAAGACACATCTGGTTGGGGAAAGCACGAAGAGGAAATAAAACCTCCAGGTGTTTTGGGTTTGAAGGCTCTTTGTGTTATTTCTTGTTTTGAATGCAGTATTCTTATGTTTTAAATAGTTATGGTAAAATTTTCATTCAGGAGACTTCATTGTAAGCAAAACTAATTTCTTCAGGCATGTAGTGAAATTATTCTTACATAATATTTAAAAAATTCTCACTGGAGGATATGTTGAATGATTTTAGAGATAGAGGAAAGAAGCAGGGAGGAAGAGAGAGAGAGAGAAACGTCAATACAAGAGAGAAACATCAGTTGCTTCCCGTACGCGCCTGGCTTGGGGTCTAACCCACAACCCAGGTATGAGCCCTGACTGGGAATTGAACCCATAATATTTTGGCATACGGAAATGACACTGCAATCAACCGAGCTAGCTGGCCAGGGCTGTCCTTATATAATTTTAATAGTGTGGAAGGTGACCAGCGTCACTTCTAAGATTCTGGTTTACATTTTTTTCCGTGTAACTAACACTCAGTATGGCATTTGATAAGCTCTTTGCAGGTAAAGACTTAAGGGGTATAATATTTTACATACCTAACATAATTCTTTCCTTTTGGTAGAGATTCAATTACAATTATTGACTTATTGCTCCTCATTCTACTTAATATTCTAGAGGCCATAATTTTTTTTTAACAAACTACTTTTAACTGTTGTTTCACCTATCTTTTGGGTGTTCTAGAAGTTTCTGGTGCTGTTAGTCAAGGTCCTCAATAAAATATAAAGGAATATTTCTTTGTAAACTGAAATGTCTATAGAATTAATGCTAATTACTGTTGAGTTCACTGTTGTTCAGTTACTTGTAAGTGTCTGGTATATAATAACACTTTTTAAAAAAATGACAGGTGTGTTTATCTTGGAGAACAAAATACCCTGAGAAGAATTCTGCCCCACCATCAATTCCTTCTGAGATGAAAAGCCAGGGTTGCTTACAGCCCATCAGATAATACCTGCCTGCCTCAGCCCAAGCAGGGGAGGGGCCAGGCAAGCCACTGAACAATAAGGGCTTTAAAAGCAGGATGCAGACGGATATTCAAGCTGCCCTGCTCTGAAGTTTATAAGCTATGAAAAGAATAACTAAGAATTTAGGGTTTTATTTCAAACTTTTTTCCCAGCTTAGCTTCTCTGTAATGGCTTTGAATGTGGCTTGAAGTGACGTGTCCTGCTGTCCCACAAAGAACCTTTGAGCATTGATATCATGGGGAAAAAGCATTCCCACAGTGGTATCACAACATGTGAAGGGCCATTATCCAACAAGTGTGTACAACTAGGTTTAGGCCTTAAGATTTACCATTTGAGGAGATCTTGTCCCATTGCTCATCATCCCCATAACCTCTGGCCTCCTTTTTCTGTGTCTGGTGAATCCCTTGCGATGTAATTGCCTACCAAAAGGAAGGGAAGTAAGAATTGTGGACCTGAATTTAAATCCAGTTTGATGTTAAGCCTGTGATGTTTCTACAGCTTTATCTCCTATAGAGAAACCACAGCTGCATTCTGTTTATTAATCTGAAAAATATTTTCAGGAATTTTTCTTCTTACTCAAGTATTTTTAAAAACCGGGTTTAATAAAAATATTTTCTTTCTCATTTATTTCTACCACTGACTAGACTCTAACATATGCAGGAATTAACTTAAAAATATCCACAGAGAGGCAGAAAAATGTGTAAATAATGCAAAGCCCAGAGTATCTGCCAGTGAACTCTCAAGAGACAGATCTCAATGTGGCCATGTGCCAGGGCATCCCTGGTGACAGCTGCCTCTCTGTCCTACAGCAGCAGTATGTGACAAATGAAACTGTTTAGGCCATTGAGTCTCCCAGTAAATATTGAAATGATCAAAATTAAAGTCCTCACTGATACTACTTTTTTCTTAAAAATAATCCCTATAATTACTATCAAGACTCCAATGCACTGAATGTCCATTGGATGCTAATACTTTATGGCACTCCTAAAACACACTCAGAAGTGGGTTTTATAATCCCCAGGGCACTGATGCAAGAATTGGAGCTCAGAAAGCTCAAATCGCTTTGCCGTCACACATTAATAGGTAGTGTTTTGACACGAATTCAAATCCAGAACTGCCTATTGTCACAGCTTACACTCTCACCTCTTTGCTTTGCTGCCTATCAAATAAAAAATAATTGCGGCCATCGGGGAAAAAAAAGCTAATCATTTAGGCAGCCATCTGATACAAATGTTTTTTTATGTGCCTTTCACAGTGTCTCATATGTATAATCTCATTTAATGCACTCATTTCACAAAAACCAAGGCCAAGACTATAAGGACGAAGAGTGCAAGAAGATGGAGTGGAAAAAAAAAAAAAAGAGCCCGCTTTGTACGGAATCACTAAAGGAAGGAAAGGTCACATTGCCAGCTGGTGCTGTGCTGCCTGTCATCACATCTTATAATATGGTGTAAACACTAGGGTCCATGACACCGAACAAGGAGGGAGTAGCTTATTATCTCCAAAAATAGCACAAATGCCAAGCAGCTTTAACTGCCTTAGCCTGAGGAAATTTCTCCGTTCTCTAAGAATTTAAGGTCACATTAAATTATTTAGAAACTTAAGGCTTGAATGTATCCAAAAACTAAGTCTCTGTGCCTTATTTTGATGATGGTTGAGTGAGGGCTTTGTGTGTCTTTTTGAAAACATTCTCTATTGAATTCATTGGGGTGATATTGGTTAATGAAATTATATAAGTTTCAAGGGTACAGTTCTATAACATGCAATCTTTCCATTACATTGTGCATCCACCACCCAAGGCAAGTCTCCTCCCGTCACCATTTATCCTCCCTTCCACCTCCCTCACCACACTTTCCCTCTGGTCGTCTCCGGAGGGAAAGTGTGTCTATGAATTTCTTTTTTTGTGTGTCTGTGTCTATGATTTTTTTAAATTAATTCCTGTAGTTTTTTAAAAAAAGATTTTATTTATTTTATCTTTTAGAGGAGAAGGGAAGGAGAGAGGGAGAGAAATATCAGTGTATGGTTGCCTCTTGTGCATCCCCTGCTGGGAACTGGTCTGCAGCCCAGGCATGTGGCCTGACTGGGAATTGAATGGTGATCCTTTTGTCTGCAGGCCCGCGCTCAATCCACTGAGCTACACCAGCCAGGGCTCCTTTAGCTTTTATACTTAACACCTGCCAACCTTCTCCCCTCTGACAGCTGTCAATCTGTTCTCTGTTGTATGGGTCTGCTTTTATTTTGTTAGCTAATTTTGTTCATTAGATTCCACATACAAATAAAATTTGTTTTTCTCAGACTGGTTTATCTCACTTAGCATGACACTCCCCAGGTCCATCCATGCTGTTGCAAAAGGTAAGATTTCCTTCTTTCTTTTTATAGCTGAGTAGTATTCTATTGTGTAAATGTACCACAGCTTTTTTATCCACTCATCTAATGATGGGAGAATATATCCAACAATTAATATCCAAAACATATAAATAACTTATATGACTCAACACCAAGAAGACAAACAATGAACAAAGGACTTGAACAGACACTTCTCTAAAGAGGACCTGCAGATGGCCAATAGATATACGAAAAGATGCTCAACATCACTAATCACCAGAGCAATGAAAACTAAAACTAAATGAGATATCATCTCATGCTGGTCAGAATGGCTATCATCAATAAATCTACAAACAACAAGTGTTGGCAAGGATGAGAAAAAAAGGGAACCCTTGTGCACTGTTGGTGGGAATGCAGACTGGTGCAGCCACTGTGGAAAGACGTATGGAAATACCTCAAAACATTAAAACTGGACCTGCCTTATGACCCAGTGATCCCACTCCTAGGGATATACTGGGAGAAACCCAAAACACTAATCCGAAAGAATCTATGCACCCCTGTGTTCATTGCAGCATTGTTTATAGTTGCCAAGATATGGAAGCAGCCCAAGTGCCCATCAGTAGACTTTCTGTGATCTCGAGTTCAGCTTTTCTAGAGTCCTAATGTTAAATCAGTTGCTGAATTATAAAAAAATAAACATAATATTTCACAAATGGATAAATGAACTATTCATGTATTAGTGAAAAACCTACTTGGCATGTTTTTTCTGAATTTAAAATAAAGAAGTTATCTCCCGATTGAAGGTTGTCTACAAAATTTCATTCCACAGAGAAGACGTGAAATGAAATTATAAATCCTGAAACAGAGATTTTATTAGAGTGGAAAACCTGACAGACTCTTAGCCACAGAAGCAGAAAACCACAAAGGATAGAATAAACCTAGCTCTATGGGAATCTTAAACAATTAGCATAACAGAGGGAAGAAATAATTAAACATGGATAATTTTATGTTTATTCATATTGATTTCTCATAAAATGATTATGTTTTCCTGGTGAAAAATTACTTTTGATAATTTTCCTTGAGAACCCGTATATTCCAAAAGAACTCTGAAGAACATTTCAGACTTGGGAATTTTTTTCTATTTAAAACAAAGCCTATTTGTTTTGTTTTGTTTTTCAGAAAAAAAGTAGTCCAAATTTGGACCTGACACACTCTGTGACATTTCCTTCCAAAAAAAGGATGAAGAGGTGTGTAGGCGACATCCATTTCCTCACTTCCATTACCCATGTGCCTCTTACCTAAGCTGACTGGTCGTAACTGGTCAGGCAATGTTTTTCAAACTCTAGCTGTGGGACCCTATGTTCAAATAAAGTTGTGTGTAGAAGCTTGGTATATAAAACATGAGGGGGAGTCAGCCTCTGGTTGAAGACCGAAAGTTGGGAGTAGGGAGCAAAGCACGCCTCCCATGGCTTCCACCCCATCCTCCTCAGTAGTCCCTGGGCATCTCCAGGAAAATCAGTAGAATAACTCTCCCAACCATATCGTTAACTGGGTTGGATTGGTTAAGTTTCCTTTTCATGTCATTATCTATTGTTAACTGGCTATTCGTGCTTCCAAACTCCTGCAGACCACAGGAAGCTCAGAGCCTCAGCAAGTTTTTTGACACTGTCTGGTCTGAACTGGCTTTGAACTAGGTCCAGAAGTTAGAGAATGTGCGCCTGGACGGGGCTGTGCTCCGCACCAAGCAACCAAGCACATTTATCACGGCACCCCATGGTTTCATGTTTTCTGTTGCTCTGGCAATGAGAATAGCGAATGCATATCAAACAGCTATTAGTGCCGTTCCTTCCTTAAATACTTTACATGCATTATCCCCTTTAATCCTCCTAACAGCCTCCTGAGAAAGTTATTATTGTCACCCCAGTTTTACAGATAGGATAACTGAGGCACAGAGTGGTCCATGGTCACACAGATACTAAGTGATGGGGCTCAGATTGCAAGCCTAGGTGGTTAAGCTACAGAAAGTGGCCTTAAGTGGCCTTCCGCCACTTTCAGGGAAATGCAGAAATACTCATATTTGGAATTCTGCTTCAGGAAATTAAATCTCCACTGTAGATACCACAGGGAAGTAAGCATAAATGATGTAATCTACAACTGTAGATTACAATTGTAGGTTAAGCTATAGTATGATATATTTTTTAATGTTTCTAATGAACTTTTTTCTTTGAATTATGCTGATGGCAATGGGATTTAAAGGAATGATCAAAGTTGAACGTAAAGGCAGAGCATCATTGATGAACACCTTAGTATAAGTCTTTCAAACATGTTAAACGATCTGTTTTGCTCTTTCCACCTTCAGAACCACTGACTCCGCGAATTTCTTTAATTTCTGATTTTCAGCAAGATTGTATGGCTCTTTCTCCTCAAATTAAAACTTTCCTTTAACCCATGGGGTTATGCAATTACTCATTGAAACTTAGTCTCATCACAGTGTAAATTAATAATACTGCTACATGAGTTTGGCTTAAAAGTAGAATTGAACAATAAATGATCAACTAACACTGCTGAGTTTTTTCTTTGTTCTGTTATGCATTTATTCTAGACCAAGTGGCTTTTATATATTAATCCAAATATAAGTTTGAGTTTATTCTCCTCGAAATAGAAAATTTCATGACTCATTTTACATACCTAGCCTCAATTTATTAATTTCTAAATTTTTAGTTATTGTTGTGGCCATTTATGACCCACATGTATTTTTAGTTAATGAGGGCCTTACATGTTTTGATAATTCTCAGCTATGGTATGAGAAACATACTTTGTCCTTAATTAGACTCATACAGAGTTTGCATCATGAAGAGGAATTTCTAAATCTTTTTTGCTTTTATTAAATTGAGTGAAAGAACCCTTTCAAGGATATTAGCCTGTATTTATACCTGATTTAGGAAGTTTGGAAGGGTAAGGGCAGTGCTTCCTGAGCAAAGTTGGAAAGAATCAGGTTGTTTTCTAGTAAATGTTACAAACAATGTTCTCCACAAATTGCATTCTTGCACATTTTTTAAGTAAGATGATATAAATCGACAATCCATGTAATGCCACTAAATTTCATTTTAACCAAATTCTACAAAATACAGTTAGGAAAGGCCTCTAAAGATCATCCAGACACACCGACCTTAATGAACAGCCACATTTTACAACTTCAGCATGTGTCTGTCCTCCATGACATCCTTGGTGGCGCTAAGAGACCTTCCCCACAATGGCCATGTCAGTAGCTGTCACACAGAGGTGCTGGGAGCACCTTAGGTAGTATAGGAATTCCTCCTGCAACATCCGGGACAGGTGTCACCCAGTCTAGCTGCCCCACTCAGGGCCTCTGCTCCTGTTTCCCTATATTTAGAATGACTGTGACCTTTGATCTCTGCATGGCCAGAGCTTTAATTATCTCTGGGTCTTTGCTCAAATATTGCTTCCTCAGAGATCTGCCCTGAGAAGTGAAAGAATGAAAAAAACTTCCAGCAGCTCCAGTGACAATGGCATGTTGTCCTCTGGGTTAGAATTTCATTGTCAGGCAGCTCTGCTTGCTGGAAGACCAGCTACAGAGAAGACCGTTTGTATTAGTTTTCTAGGGCCACCATGACAAAATACCACGGACTAGGTGGATTAAAGAACAGAAATTTATCTTCTCACAGTTCTGAAGGTTAAAGTCTGAGATCAAGGTGTTGGCAGATTTGGTTTCTCTGGAGGCCTCTCTCCTTGGCTTGCAGATGGCTTTCTTCTCACGGTGTCTTCTCACCTGGGCTTTCCTCTGGGCACACACATCCCTGGTGTCCTCTTGTGTGTCCAAATTTCTTCTCCTTATAAGTACACCAGTCAGATTAGATTAAGGCCCACCCTGAAGGCCTTATTTTAGGTTAATCATCACTGTAAGGGCTCTATCTCCAAAAAGAGTCACATTCTGAGGAAATGCAGGTTAGGGCTTTAACAGGAATTTCTGGGAGACAAAGTCAACCGTTCACACCATTCTTTTCATTAACGCGTCTTTCTGCTTTCTGGGGTCCTCAGCTCATCACCCTCCGCTCTCCCAACACTCATCTTTGCAGCATGATGCCATGCCCCCTCACTACACGACGTTTAACTGAACTTATTTGAAAATGCATGCTCATTTGCTGTGACAGATGAGAAAATGTGCCTCTCAGGTCTCCTCCTGGGGTAAGCATGATTGACAAATGGCTGCCACTGTGGCACTCTGACTCCTACTTGGCCTGTGAGCCAAGGTGACCCTCCCCTTGGCTGCTCCCAGCCAAACTGTGCAGAAAGGATACCACTACGGCAGGCTCTTTCCTGTGAGATACTCTACCCCTCTGGCTGGGGACTTTAGCTTGAGAAAAGCTGCCCCACCCCCCTCAACCAGTCCCATCAAACTGTCTTGAAACCACACTGCAGTCTAAGACCTTCCTTTCTTTTCCTCTTTTTTCAGGGGGAGACCTACACTTGAGGCTGACATTCCCACCTCCCCTCTGGCTCCCTCCTCAGTTTTCCTCACAGACATTTCTTCTAGTGATCGTTAGCATATCTATTCATTTTGCCATCTTCTTCAAGGATCCGGGCAAATTACTTCCTCGTGTACATATAGATCTTCTCTTTTCTCACAATATGACAAACTGAATGAATCCATTCAAGAATAGGAATTCTAGCAGTCAATGGAAAATACATCTTAGAGAGTCTGAGTACCCTGGAAATAATTCAAGACATCACAAGTACAACATGGCTTCAGTAAAAACGTATTTCAGTGTTGTGAATAAACTAAACATTCTAAAATATTCTATGTTCCAAAAATTTTTATTTTGAACACAAAGATATTTCATTCATCTTTAGACTCAACCTAAATATATATATATTTTTTCTATGAAAATGATCAACCACAAGAACTTGGCAGGGATCCAGAGGAATAAGACCACACACTTGGGGGAAGAACCTGCCATCTGGGCCTTCATAACTCTATCAGCAGGAGGAAAGTGGGACCTATTCCAAATAGTCACAGCCTAGCTACCACTGTCTACTTTAAGATTAGCCAGAACTAATCTCATTAAGCCCATTACCTGTTTATGTCAGCCACCACAAGGAGTCCCAGACTTCCAAGCTTCCCCCACGGCACACATTTAAATCACTATGCATCTCTGCATATTCTGTCTTATGTCTCGGTCTTTCGTCTTCACTAACTCCTAAAACCTCTCCAGTGAGCGCTCTGGAATTTATGGCCCATCATCAATAAAACTCCCGTGCTCTCTTCTCCAAAAATTACCTTCAAGTCACTGTGAATGGAACCAAAGTCTCCCCTAAGGATGCTGATGCCTCTGTAGGTGCTCAGGTGCAAACGGTTTGGTCTCCCTCAGCCCTCATCCCACTGGACTTGAATCTGGGTAAATGTCTTCCTTGTTCTCCTTGTTCCAGGCTGTCATTACTCTACGGTTCTAAAACTCTGTAGCATGGATTATAACCCTATTATCGCTTTGGCCACACATATCCTGTCAGTCACTAAGTCTGCTCAAACTATGATCTTCTTAACTTTCCTCAGACTCGCTGGAAAACTATTCTCTGGGTCATAGTATTTTTTGTGTCCTCCCCAATAACGTGCTTTCAAATGTTTGCCTAACTTGGCCTGCTCCCTCATCAAACTTAATTTTTAGAATCAAACTTCAAAGAAACATGCCCTGTCTACAGAATTTTAAATTACATCCACCATTCATTCCATTTCTTGTAATCTGTTGCTTAATTTTCTCCATGTACCATTTTATCTGTATCCTCCATCAGGAATTAAACTTCAAAGGCACAGGTTGTGGTCTTCACGTTGTATAGCCAAGGTCTTGCTATAGAGTTGGTAGTCAACAGATAGTTATTGAATTTATTGAAATTATGTTTCTCCCCTCAAAAGAAAGGCAGTTTTAGTATTTCTTTGGGAAAAATAACATTATTGTTTTTATTCAATTCATTGTGTTTATTTTCTGTCATGTGTCCTGTACTCTGCTAATGATATACATGTAAAAAAGCTTAATTTCTTCCCTTGAAGAATGCCCTTACTAGTTATGAAGAACTATTTAGCCCTATATTTATATAAGGGCTAAATACTTATATATATTTAGGTTTTAATTTCCTCCAGTAACTATGTGGATAACAGATTTGATGAGAATTAAGCCAGATTTGAGGGGAACGAAACAGGGAAATCAATTAGAAATGTACACAATTAGCTAAGGGAGAGATGATGGCACCCTGTGTTAAATTTCTTGGTAAAGATGGAGAGAAGCAGACAATTAAAAAATATTTGAGAAGAATTCCCCAAAAATAATTTTGATGTATTTAAAAGTCAGAAAATACAAAATCACCTGTGTATTAAAGAGACAATGAAGGAAAAGTCAGTTGAAAAGAAAGATGAGAAACTAGCATTTTATCTGATTCATTTTGATGCCTATGCAAGGCACTTTGTCTCAATATAAAGCTTGGCAGAGAGGTCTGGGATGGAAACATAACTGGAAATTCTGAATATGTCGGTGGTAGTTTAAACTATAAGAATAAATGACATAGCCCAGGATAGCACACAGTCAGAATAATAGTGAAGCAAAGGTTAACACTACGAGCACAAGAACCTGAACACTTGTAAAAAGGGGAATCATTTAATGAAGAGAATAGCATGTCAGAAAGTCTACCCCCCAAAAGACAATGTAGTGCATAGCATAATGTCAACCAAGAAAATAGGTGTCAAGAATGAAAAAGTGAGCAGCGTTCACAGCCATAGGATGCAAGCTCAGTCCACTCAGAAAGCAACATTTCCTTTGGATTCAAAATCAGGAGACCGCCAATGACCTCCCAAGCAGTCTCAGTACCCTGGAAAGAGAAGCAGCCAGCCTCCAGGGCATTGGGTGTGGCAGCAAAGCTTTCTTTAATTGAATAGGAAAGTAGGCATGGTAAATTGAGTGGTAGCTGGCTAGGCATGGGCTAGCAGAAGCTTGAATATATTTAGAGAATAAGAGGAAGAAGTAGTGGTGAGGAGAATGTTGAAGATACAGTAATTAACAGAGGGTGGAGCTTTCTGGAAGCAGTGATGGGATGAGGAAAAGAACTGAATCGGAGGGGCTAAGAGGACCACTGGTGATCTGAGGTGTAGGTGTAGACTGGCTTGTACGAAGGGCACTGGATAGCTGGTCTAGATGGATTCTCATGGCCTCATGTTTGTATTTAATAAAGAAGATAAGCTTTCTGCCAATAGTTGTAGGAAGAAGGTTTTCATACTAAGCATCAGACATCTGAGACATGTTGGAATATTCATAGAAGGGGATGGAGGGGGATGATGGCACAGAGCAAGTAATCATAATGAAGCCACCAATTTCATGGGGACGCAAACGGCACGGTTGTGTAACACCTCCCACAAACCACAGTCCACCACATCTGCAAATGATCAGCCCGGCATTGACACGGACGCTGAGAGCTTTCCCAGGAAAGTGTAGTAAAATAAAAACTACGGGGTAATTGAGAAACTTGAGGGGAGAAGAAGTAGAATCAATGGTCCAGGTGGGACAGGGAAGGAAGAGATGCCAGCCAAAGTGGATAAATTAGGAAAGCGTGCGGGAATCAAGAATGTTTAGGTTTTCAGGCAGAGTAGAAATAGTCTGAGCTAAAACCATGGAAGAACTGGAAGGATGAGAATCCAAGATCAGAGGGAGGGTTATTGGTGTGTAGAATTTTTCAGGTAGATTTGTTGCAGATGGTTTCACATTCAAGAAATCGAGAGGAAAAGGGGTACATTTTGTGAGATTTAAGGATGTCCATAAATTTGAGGATAGGTAAAATTTGGGGACCAAAAATATAGAAATATCCTAGTTTAACTTCTAGATGAGGAATCTGAGAGAGAAATAACTCGTTTGAGGTCACACAGCCACTTAATGGTAGAATCCTGAACAGAGTGAGATCCTTCTGGTAAATAAAGCAGATTTTTTTGTTTGCTTTGATATTGCTTCTTGTTACCTAATGTTGGGGTGTATGTTGATATCTTCTATTCTCTTTTCTCTGGAATTTACAGTTAATTGCTAGAGGTAAGTGCTGGCATCTTCGCAAACAATACATCTTAAGAAAACTGAAGCAATAGTAAGAAATAAATTTTTTGCTCATGAATTCATTCTACACTTCTCATTAATAACACACCCTCTGCTTATATACATACCTTATAGAGGAGGGAAGTTATTAAGTTGTGTTAGAGCTTTTGATGGAATTTATTATTGTCTTTTATTACTTTCAAATACTAGTCAATGAGGAAATCAAATAGGTGTATTATTTTAAAGGGACATGGAAAATGTGCTTTTTGAGTTGTATATATTTTTATAATATTGTTGCAAATATTTTTCCACATCTTTTATGTGGATTCAAAGTTACTGAAGAATTTCAGAGTTGGTGTGTTATGTGCTGATTACTTGTCTCATGAAAAGAAAGTCTACTTTAGAAGCGATGTTAAAGGTGATGCTGCATAGAAATTTGCGCATGTTATCAGCACTTTGACGACAGGTGCCTTGTCTCAGTGGGGGACACAGAACAGGTGCCACGACTTGCTGAGCTGACTCTCACCACGGGTTTTTAGTCAGCTTTCAGGAGACAAGTGCAATGGTCTCCCCACCTCCTGAAGAAGGTATTTCATAAGCACATGCCAAATGACTGTGACAAATCTGTAAAATCAATAGTCATGTGAACTGAGTTCAGCATATTTAGACCCTTTGTAGTGAGGAAGATACTCTTTTACAGTAATGATATCAATAATATAAAGTAATCTACGGAGTATGCAACAAATTTGGGCTGATACAGTTAAGTTCTAATCCCTTTATTAGATACCTATCATTTTAATTAGTAAGTAACTTTAAACTCCAGTCTTTGAAAACACAAGAGATAATATGTCTAAAGCATGGAAATAATCCTAATACTTTGTGTTAACAATTTTGAAGTAATACATATTTGTTCGGTGTTTGAAGCACATGCATTTATAGAAGTATTTGTGGTAGGTGATGTTCAGCTTTATAGAAGTCTTAGAATTTGGGAAGTACCTTCCAGGTGGAGGGAGCATGGAGGTGGGAAGGAGAAAAGTACTTTTGGGAATGACAACTAATTTTGAATTAATGGAACATACAACGTGTGTGAAGTGGGGACAGAGACAAAATGAGGACTAAGCAGGAGGTCTGTGGGGCTAGATCTTGAAACAATCATTGATTAGTCATAAAGCCAGAATGTAAACCAGTGAACAAGAATCAAAAACAGAAGTATCATTATGCATAAAAGTTGAACGAAAAATTATAAGTCAGCAGTCATATTTTTTTTAAATGGGAACTATGGTGAAAGTATTACCTCACATATGTGATTAAATTACTCATTTTCCAGCAAATGTAAAACACAAATTTTATCTCAAAAGACACGTTTCTTAAAATTGTGTGGCTGGCTCATTCTTAGTTCATGACCTATTTGATTACTTTTCAGTGTTTTATACTATTAAACATTATCATCACTGAAACTGTTTCTCATTGGCCTCTATAAATATATACATTCTAATCACTTCTTCAATGCCTTCTTCAAGTCTGTGTTTCTAGCAGAACATAATTTTTCTACCGCTCCTTCCTGAAGTCTGCTGATTTCTTACACACACACACACACACACACACACACACTCACACATGTATGGCCTTTTCACTATATCTTTACTTGCCAAAAACCTGCTTAGGTCAAGCTTCAGGAAAATGCTCCTTTTTACATGAAGTTCTAATTAATCTGGAAAGTTTTGTCTTTCTTTTTGCTCCTCCGGATGTGTGTAACCCTTTATTACAAATCTAGTACTGTTGCCTTCTTTCTCACATTGCGTAGACACTATCCAAGCCTCCTAAACAAGATGTTAAATTATTAGGAAAGCTCAGGCTCTGGCCACTGCGGCATCATCTTCTTTGCTGGGTTGCCAGCTTCTACCTCTTTCTGGCACGTCTGGGATGCTTAGTCTCCACTAAGTGTGCAATCCAGTCCCACGGCCAAGCTTTAGGCGTAATGTATTTAAGGCATTAAGGTCATGTATGCTGGCCACTGATATAGTAAAGTACCACGAAACTCATCACCGGTTACTCTGCTATGGTTAGCTCAGGTGATCCTTCCTCTATCCCTTTACTCTTGACTCTTTTGTTAGTCTTTATGGTCAGTAATAATGTCTCCAAATCTTTTAGTTTCTGCCCAGAGCACTGATTATTCAAGTTCATAGACAGTAAATGGTTCATGAAATGTCTGTTGAGTGAATGAATGAGTGGAGTGTGTGCAGGAATCAATGAATGAGCAATGAAGACTTAGTGGGAAGGCATTGACTGTCATTGTCTTGAGAAGTACTCTGAAAATACAGGCCACACCTCAGGTACGGCATGTCCCCACCACGCAGCTTCCCTGCTGAGATCAGAGGGCCCTGTGCCTGGGAGGAAGGGTTTCCTCTGGTGGACCTCCCTCTCTATGTGATAGAGAGAAGAAGGGGAGAGTTTTATTATGAACAAGTGATCCAGCCTTCAATGATGGTGCTAGTTGTGAATGTGAGCATGGCAACAGAAACCTTTTAAAGCAGTAAGGAAACCTCGAGTTTGTGAACAACTTATCCTCTGTACAGAAGAGGCTCCTGAGAATGACAAACGTCAAGGAACTTGCCTAAATTGCGATAGAATTGAAGCAAAAGCCAGGGTTTCCTGACTCACTATCCAAAGCTCTTCGCATCATGAGTGCGTTTATGGCATTAGTGATAAAGTAAGCTAAGAGCGTTTAATTTTTATATTTCCTGAATGATGATGACATCTCTAGTAGGTTATTGCTGTCCCACAAAAAATGACTGAGAATCTTTGCAAGGATGTAGGATTTCAACTGTGATTTTATGACACAATACTCTTTTCTTGATACCGACAAGCCTTCCTGTAACATTTTTGCAGCAGACTTTCTGATCTGCCCGACAGCTTTTACAAAGCAATAAATGTGAAGGAAAAACTCGGAGTCAATCCTCCCTCAATTCCCAAAGCAACAGGTCGGAAAAGGAAAACAGCAGAAGCTGCAGGGGGTGGCCCTGCCAGGCCTGCGCTCTGTGGTCGGGGTGGGACCTGGCACCCTGCAGTCTGGGAGGCACAACAGCTTTTGTGTTGGTGCCCCTGGGTGGGGCAGGTCCCGAGAGTCACTGAGGGAGCTGCTGTGGACGTCGCTCTCCGCTCTTTCCTGCCCTGAGGTGCCTCCTTAGTGCACTTGCAGCAACAGCGGAAGGAATCAATTCCACTTTGGAGCTTGTGGAACAGATTCGGGGGTAAGAAGAGGCCTGGCAGGATTTCGGTTTCTCATCCCATCGCTCAAATTTGTTATTGCACGGAAAGCCGTGGCATTTGCCTGCTAGGCTACTGTCACAGCAAAGCCCTGCAGACTGGTGGCTTAAACGGAAATGTGTCCCTGCAGACAGAGGGACCTGATTGGCCCTGCTGTGGCCAAGGGTCAGGGAACTGGGGACTCGAGCATTCTCAGCCTCCCGATGTCTGCACAGCTGTCCACCCAAGAATGTGTGACTGACCCCCCCCCCCACCCCCCGGCCCTCACCTTCCCAGAGGAAGAACGACAGGGCCATGAGTACCGGCAGACTGTTGGGGAGTTAAGGCATGTTAGACAGGATTTGATGGGTCTGTGTTCTTGTCCCAAGGCTGGGCCTCAACGTGGCAAAATTCTTCCGAAACTCTGCAGTTCGATAATCCCAGCAGGAGAAGTATGACCTTCTCCTCTCCCCCACAGTCCTCCGTTTTCCTACTTCGGCACGAGCGGGGGTCTCTGTCAGGAAAGAACCTGCTTTCTACGCAGGACAACCCATATTCCTTGGCAAAGCTGACACAAGCCTAGGAGAAACCTGCATTGGGGCACAAGGGTCCAGGGCAGCCGGCAGAGCTGGGTGACCTCAGCCCTCCTGGACAAAATCGGGACCAAGGGGCCACCTTCTACCATAGAAAGGCTGGCTGTCCAAGGGAAGCTGACCTCCGGCCCCTCGGGACCTGGCTGAAAAAGCTCGTACACAGAAAAGTCCATCTTGCTGTTAAATAATTTTTGAGAAGAAAATATAGTTGTATTTGCGGTGTTCACGCACAGTGGCACAGAATCCTTCCGATTTCCGAGCAGAGCTACCTGAGTCTGAGCCTATTTAAAAATAGATGAGCCAACCTGGCGGTGAATCCTGGGAGCACAGGGCAATGACAGGATTTCGGCTTGGGCTGTTCTTTCAGTGGATTTGATCAAATGGCATTAATGTGATTTGAACTGTGCAGTTGCAGACGGAGCCTAAAAAGTCTTTTGCTCAATTCCCCTGCTACCTGAAACCACTGAGTTTAAACCACCTCCAGTTCTGATCCATTAAAGTTAACAACTTTCAGAGCTATTAGTGAAAACAACTTCCTCTGTCATGGTTCCTCATTGGAACCCCCTGTGAAGAATGTATGGGAAAAGTGGACCAAGGGAAGATAAACATAATCAAATCTTTTAACACACTAACCAGAGATGAAGACAAAATGCAGGGTCAAAGCTTGAGCACTGAGAAGGGTCTGAGAGAGTCGCCATCGAAGGCTTTTGCACCTCGGCTTGGTCACGTGGGAATGGAAAATGTGCCTTTGCGTTAGCGAGGCCGACTTCACGCTCTGAAGCTTTGCTCCCTGTGCTGGCCGCAGACAACGGTGAAATGGGCAGAGACCCCCGTGTCGGGCAGGCTGCAGGCCTCCGCTGTGAAATCAGTTCCTTCGAAGCTAATCTCACCTGCCTCCCACTAGTGCCAGCTCAGGGTCAAGGGCGCTCCAAGGGGCGGTGCTCCAGACATTCTTTAGGGTGTGATGGGGGATGGGGTGGCGGTGGGTGGGGCTGTCTCCTCCTGGAATTTGCTTGTTCCAGGGCTTAATTTCATTACCTTCAGTTCTTTCCATCCTCCAATGGAGGTCCAAAGCTTCTGCTCTCAGAAAATGCACCCTCCTCTCACCTCCTACCGCATCCACTGTTTCCTGTCCTTGACCCAATTCTATGTCTTTCAACAACAAGCCAGCATCCAAAATACTGCGAAGCCAAGCTCTTCCTTAGGCGCTCCTCCAAACCTGCAGCACGTGTTTCTTCGTGTGGTTTTGGAACTATCCTTGCAATTCCACCGACACGTGACAGTCATTTCTTAACAATGCGTGTATGTTAATACTACACTGGAAATAGCATGCGATAGTGGAGTATAGAAACAGTGGCTTGTGGACTCTGAGATACGACTGTCTGAGTTCAAGTCTCCAAACGTCTGTGACTTAACAACCATGTGACTTGGATAAGTCACTGACATCCTGTGTCCCGGTGTCCCTGTCTCTGGAATGAGAATGAGACTACTACCTCCCTCATAGGAGCAGTGGGGAGCTCTTAGCCTCACACAAGGTCAAAAGTTTGCTATTCTTATTCTGATCCTTTAAATTTTAATTAATCCAGAGCCTCCAAGCCAAACTGTACCCATGCTGAGGAATCCTTGCATGTCCTAGTTGGCCCAGAGTGGCCAGAGGGTTGTTCCTGCAGAAGCACATCGCCTAGTCGTTGTACTCACTGCCTGTTTGAGATCATCTTAGCGTCCCTTTGGGATGCAGAATCTAGAGCAAAGGGAATGGCAGCCCAAAGAAGAGTCGAATGCTTGAGATTTCCGAGGGTTAGTTGGAAAAGAGACGGTGATAGTTCTTAGTATCTCCACAGGAACTGGGGCAGAAGCAAGTAAAGAGCCAGCTCTGGCCCCGACTGATGGAGTCAAAACAAGGGGGATAAGTAGGAGGTGAGGAAATGGGTTTCTCCCACACAAATTCAGTTTAGGCCGCCTGCCCAAGCCATGCCTCCCTGCGTTGGGCGTGGTAGCTTTTGGTGCTGGCTCATGGGGCAGCAACTGTTAGGTCACCGGATATGACACTCACCTTTTTTCCTTTCAGACAAGCACATGGGCTACGCTCTTTTCTAGAATATGAGTAACTGCATAAGTAATTTGTGTTGAATATGACATTCATTTGAACATTTTGTTTGAAATCGTTTTGGTTTACTGGAGAGTTGTGACTTTTATACATCATTCATCCAGCTATTCCTACTGCTACCAGCTTGCATGAGTA